>VXAK01020813.1:92308-110905 GCA_013399435.1 Arenaria interpres
TGTTAAATATTTTTAATTAATTTCACTTCTTTGGTAAATTTAATTCTTAGATTTCATGACCTTCCACAGTTGTTTGGATATGATTTGGCCTTACCTTCTGCTGAAACACATTTTCAAATTCCAGTTATCACATATTATTTATCATTAAATTAGTTTCAAGGAGTTAATTACTTTCATAGTTTTGATTTTCAGTAATTAAAACTTCAGAAGACAAAAAATCTAGAATCAAAACAAGCATCTGGAAATTTGCTGAAAGAACACATTTGCTGAAATTTCCTTATCTACATTACAGTATATCGTACCTTCTCTCTATCGGCATTTTGTTTTATATTTTCAGATGATCCATCCAATGCAGATGTGCTAAATGCTTTCCCTTTAAAGTCATGAGATGCAAAAGATTGATAAATGTCATCAGTTAAAGTAAAATTTTAGTCTCGTGTTAGGACTGCCACTCAGCGCTGTACTGTCTTGTCCTAGTCTCCTTCTATGGTTTGGTTAGTACACCAGTAAAGCACAAACCCCAACAATATTTTTCATTCACATTTAGCTAACTCTGACAATTCAGAAAGTAACAACTGAATATAACGAGTATTGTGGGAATTTAAATTGTTTAAAATTATAATTTCCCCATTTATCTCTCAATCTAGTGATAAAACTCCATCGCCACAGTCATAATTGAATCATGAAAGTTATTAAACACTATACTAAATCTGAACTACAAACTATAAGTACTGTAAAATTAGCATTCCTTAGACAAAACTACTGTATCATAAACTTGATTACTGGTCTGCATCTTTGAGATGCTAAAACTTAATTACAGAAAGACACATTAGAACTGGTCCCACTCTTGTACCAACAGTTATGTCTTCAGCCATAAGTATAAGCCACAAGTTGATGCTCAGGGATGCGGCACATAGTCTACAAAAATACGCATAAAGCATGGTAGAAACTCGGAACTTGACAGATATTTCTGAAAGTTATTTTCTAATTTTCTTGAATTGAAAACATTTTAATAGGTACAATTTCATGTATAATAACATCCTTTAAATATAAAACTACAGCACTGGTTCATGAACAAACACATTTTTCATGTCTTACGACCTTTGGAAATCTTCCTGATGTTCTCATAGTAGTATTACAAAGGAATGTTAATATCTTCAGATGCAGCTATGGAAATACAGGAGATCTACATAGGAAAAATATTAGGGAATTAATAGATATATCTCATGTCCAACACTAGGTTCCTCTATAAACAGCTAATACAATAATTAGGTTAATATATGCTTTAAAAATACATAGTCTTATTGAGGAAAATTTTCATTTCATAACATTAAATATATTGCTTGACTAAGAGTAAACAGTTGTCTCCAAACACAAGCAGTATTTCCCTCCTTAAAACAAACAAAAAACCAACAAAAAACAGTGAGGGGTGAGATAAAAGAGCTGAAAAAAAAAATAATCCCAAACCCAAATTTTCACATGCACTTTAAAAGCATACTAAATTGATATTTGCAACTTACAGGCACTTGTGTACTTCAAACTCTTCATCTGAACTGGAAAAAAATATTATGAAGAAGTATTTTTTAACAAACGAAAATATTAAGATACAATTAGATTAGCTTACATTCAGCAAATATGATTCACTTCATTCAGCCCTGAAAACATTTCAGCTTGAGCCTGTCTTCCCAGAGGTGCTGTTCTGCATGCTCCTGTAAGTCATTCAGCTCAATAAAGAGCTCTCAAAACTTCAGTTTTATTGTCATTATGAAATCAGTCTTTCATAGGCATTGTATCCTTCTAAGGATGAAATAGCCCATGCTAAAGCCCCACAGCGTTGTTGAGAGCATAGTACTTTTATGAACAATGTTATTTGCTGTTTCAAGGTCTTCCACAGCTACAAACAGACACCAAAATCAACATTAGACTGCCTCACTCCTGAACAAAGGAACCTGTATTCTTTATCAGACTGGAAAAAATTAGAATATCACACTTTGAAGTTCAATCTTTCAGCTTATAATTTATTATACATCGAAGAAACTCCTCATGCAATTTTATATGGTATAACTTTTTGCAAGATTAAGATCTGCTTGATTAGAAAAAGTTACATGAACTAAAAAAAGTAAGAAGAAACAACAGAACAAAGGTCAGGCTTCAAAAGTCTCCAATGCACAGGTAAACTCCATTTTGTCTGCTCATTTTAGTGCTTCTCTTTTTCTGCTTGAAAACCTGAGAAATTTACAGATTTTTTTTTTCCTGTCAACACATTTTATTTGTAAACACAGACAGAAAGATGTTTTCAAAAATTATATTGCATCCAAAGTATCTCAAATAAGAAATGCTAAAGGTTTTTGCAATTTTGCAGGGGGGAGGGCTGTGTGTTGAGGTCTCTCAAGCTGATCTGCTATTTCTATGATGACAAGGTTGTATTTAGGGTTTCAGCTTCAATGGAAGCCTTTTCCTCCCTTTTAGTGGAGTGGTTTAACTTCTAAAACCAATTTCAACTTCAGTTCTTCCAAGGTGCCTAGAGGATGGATGATAGGTTTGATTGTTTTGACAGGAACAGTAAGTTCATCTTGGCTTGTGCGCTTCTAAAAGTGTCAGTTTTCCACAAATACTATTAGCAGTCCCTACAATACATACTAAGGTGAATAAGCAGTTTAACAGACTGCTCTGTCTCATGTGAAAGTTCTTGGAGAGGCTGCAGGCAACTTTACTTTTGTGGATGTGAATCCACATGTGGAAGCTTTAGAGAATTTATTAATCCACAGAAATATCTATTCTCACAAATGTACCCCAGGAACAACTTACACGACAGCCTTGTTAATCAACCATTTCACAATTAAGTGGAACTTCATAAAATTATATGTTGCTTTTCTTCTCTGATAAGTTTTCTGAACTAAAAAAATGGTCTTCATTTTTGTCACAAGCTGTTTTAAACCTGATTTTATCTCATGTTTCTGTTACAGCAAGATATTTTCAGCTGCATTTTTTCTGAGAGAGGTCTTCAATTCTTAGCACAGTAGATGTCAACTATATATTCGGAATACATTTCAATCATTATTTTTATTATACAGTGAAAACACTCATCTTTCATTACTAAAAAGAGACACTTCAAAGCTAATACCAAAGCTGACATTAAGGAGGAATGGAGAAGGAAACTGGACAGTGAAGAGGAGACTGGAGAATCAAATACAGGACCAATACATAAAATAATGCATATTAATTTGCAGCTGGCTGAAAAGTATGTTATTGTCTTTTAATGAAATATACTAATAACTTTGCTAATTTACTTGTTTCTTTTTAAAACATGCTGTAAGTTTGAAGATGGTTATATGTGTATTTTGAAGGAGATAACCAAAAGAGAACAACAAATTAAGTAGAAAACCTAGAGAGTCACAGAAAGGGATTCTTTCTGGGATTATTATACAAGGGATTATTCACATCAAGAAAAAATATGTAAGCAGAACAGTTAAAGAAAGAAAGCAAATAAAATGTGTAAATGTCAGGCAGAAAGAAGAATAGAAACAGTTTAGGAGGCTGAGGAAAGAGGAGGAAGAAGGGATTCACTTGGAATTAAACAAACTTTTTTGTACCTCTCACTTGACAAAAAAAAAAAAATCCTGAGTAAATTCATGGACACAAAAAAGGACTTTGTATGACTCATATTTAGAGGAAGTTTCCATCGGTACAATTGTAAAACCAAAGTCTCATTCAACCAATGGAGAACAAGACTGATCAGCACTTGACCAAAATTAAAAACAACTGTTGCAAATATATGAATAATTCCCATCATTTAGACTGGGGTTATAACCTTTGTAATTACCCATCAGTTTTATGCCACACTCACCAAATGTCCTTGGTAGCCAGTGATTGAATGTGGTAACTTGCATCCCAGCACAATCTTTCTGACTTCCCTATCGACAGTGTCTCCATCCCAGCAGGAGTTTATCTTCAGCATCCTTGCTATGAGGTTATGCTTGGAAACCACAGTATACAAAATGGTTAGTCCCAACTGCCTGCTGTAAGAAAGCAAGGCAACGCAACGGTACTTTCATTTTCTCTCTTTTCTATTTAGTTGCCGGACGTGTGGCAAATGGCAGTATGTGATTTCAGGATTAAAGATGAAAACTTTCCTTGGGACCACATTGACTAGTTTTGTCTCTTAGGTCTTCTGATTCTCTCTCAGAGCTTCCACACACATTAGAAGCATCAATATGCAATATCAGATAGTTAAGGTGCTCCCTTGCATAAACTGAGGTCATTATGAATGAGAGCACTGCTGCAAACTGGCTCAAACGAACAAAGAGCATGAATTTTAAATTTGTCATTCAGGGGTCTGGAGTAGCAATGGGAAAACAGGGTGGAAAACCTCTTTTGTCGAATGCTGTTTTAGGAAGTTCATCTATAAGCCCATCTCTAATTTCAGCCAATCTCTAACTTCAGCCAATTCTATATATTGCTGATAGAGCGGAAGCCCACAATTATCCAGAAGCAGTACTGAGAATGCAGTCAAATATTTTACAATGCAACATCAGTGGCATGGGTTGAATTCTGCAGTATAAATTCACTGAACAGGAATCTACAGTAACAGCCTACAGTACCCTAGCAAAAAAAAAAAAAAAGATGAAACTCTAAATTTATGACTAGACAAAGACATTTTCTTTTGTTTAAAAGCCTTTAAAAGCCTTGTTGATCCAGAAATGGCCAATGCCTACAAAATGCTATGAAGAAATTACAGGCACTCTATCCACAAAAAATGTTTAGACACATTTATTACTGCTATCCTAGTATCTGCCCTGCTCGGAAATGTCCAGAAACCTTGAACTTAATAGGTCATGTTATGTCAACTCACAAACAAATTATTATAGACCCTTTGATTCTTTTAAAATAAAGTTTAAAATAATACTGCAACAAATTCAAGGAAAAGATTGATTTTTTTCAGGGAATGCATTTGTTGTTTTGTTTTGATAAAAATTAACCTGGAGCTTTTAAACATAGAAGGAAAATGTTTTTTTAATTGTAAGTGCAAAACTATGAAGTCACATTCATTACTCATAAAACAGATAAGATCTTTCAATAACAGCAAATCTTTAGCAGTTACTATCATCAATTTTCTTAAAATGCCTTATGTTTAATGGCATATGTTTTGAATAGGACGTTATAGTGATAGACAGTATTGTGGACATCTACATATTATATAATATTCATAATAATAATATTGTGCATCTACAGACAGTGTGGAAGTTACCTGCACCAATTGCAAAAATGTGTAAAAAGGCATACTACATTATCCACGGATGTTAGAAAAGGAAATAAATACCGTAAACAACTCTTTTCACACCTATTCTTCAAACAAAATTTGAGACACAGGGTTTCTTACAGCCCATAGTAAAAAGTATAAGCTAATGTAGGCAGAACTCAAAGTAGATTTTAAGCAAAGGTCAACAAAGTATATGGAAATACTAACAACAGAAATATATAAGCATCAGTATTTGCAGACAGACAGATTTCAATCTTTATTAAAAGAATTTCATTGCCAATATACTATGTTCCTAGGACCAGAGCATGGTGACATCATAAGGAGGAATTGACTTTTTAAGCCAGTGCCAGGTCTCCCTTTTATTCTGTCACGAGAGGGTTGTTTTTTTCCATATTTTACTATGCACAGAAAGTCTTTGATTTGTTATACTAAATTAATAGTAGTTTTCAGCCTGGGAGACCAACGTTATGCACTTCAGGGGAAGGTTTAACATATTCTAAAGGCTTAAAATGTAAACTTAGTCTCTTAGTGTTGTAATTAGCTCTGTACCTTTACATCAGCTAACTTTTCACAGCCTGCCTGTGTGACGGGAGAATGGCACCGTGTGTGGGGACTCACACACACCTGTCTGTACAGAGCAGAGCTGGGTTTGATGTGATCACCTCTGGGTCTGGAATCCCAGCAACCCCATAGCCACAGATCTCTGAACACTAGTTTGTACAGCAGATCCAACAGGAATTTTGCAGAGAAGAAAGCTGAGAAGCAGCCAAAGAAATAGCCACCTTAGGTTCTGCTTACAAATTTAACCTCTCAAAAAGCTCAAAAAAGCCCTCAACCATCAAGCTCAGCACTGCCAGAGCTATAGGACTAGGTACTGCAGCCAAAGGTAGCTTGAACTGAAGTAATATTTTTGAGTAAAATGGAAATATGCTTTTAGATCTTAAAATTAGAAATCTTTCTGCACTATATGCAAAACAAATCTTTTTGATTTTTTCTTTACAGAAGATTTAATTCAGTGAGGTAGAATTAATACAGCAACAAAAGCAATGCTTATGAACCCCCTTCATTGATTAGCATGATTGCTGTTTTCATCCTCATCACCAGAAGTCAGTTTACAAACTGTAATTTTTTTAAGAAAATGTTGCTGTACTTTCTTACAGCTTGTTTTTTGGACAGACCTGATTTCTTTTGCTTAACACTTGGAAATAATATTATATGGATTTGATTGCTTGAGTTTATGAATGGCTGAAGACTGTCATTTGATTAAAGAACAAACTGAATTTTCAGTGCCTTTAAGCTAACATGCAGAAACAGTATGGGACCACTTTAGCTTTTCATGCTAAAATTACAAAAGAGTATAATACTCATAATTTTCCAGTTTTTGGCAGGGAAACTAAAACCACAATTTCACACACGAAAAAAACCAAACCCACGGAAACCAACTAAAGCAAAAAATCCATATAGGAATGCTCCTGACACTGTCAAGTCTTGTTAAAATTACAATGTGTTAAGAAAATGTCTAGCAAAACCAGAGTATTGTCTCTGTTCTGCAAGAAGGAGGTTCTGTTGAAAAATAAACACATTTTCTTTTTTTAAGGATAACCTTTATGCTTTATTGCTTATGTTATAAAAACATGGAATGTGGATTTTCTGTGGATTGGCTCATCATGAGACCACACAAAGAAGCAATATGGGAAATGACTGGGAAATTAATAAGTATTGAAAAAATGTCTCTTGACTTTGCTTAGCATCAGATATTGCAATTAAAAAAAAACAAAAAAGCAAACAAAAAAAACCCACCAAAAAACCAAAAACCCACACACAAACAAACGAACAACAAAAAACCCTCTACCAAATACACACACATAAAAAAAACCCCTCCAAACCTGAACAGTTGCAGCTCACTTCTGACTTCTAAAAGGGAGAAATACTTTTTTGATAATCATATTAAAGTATTTCAAGAAAGAGACAAGAAGTAAGCAGAATAAAACTGAACAATTTCTGTGAGAAAAGATAAAACAAGTTCTTACTGTGGAAACAAATTTCTTCTTATGGAGTTAATTGCACTGTCAAACCTGCTTGACATAAAGAATGGATGATTCAACATAGTTATCACTTCCTTGTACACCTTGTGCTACTGCAAAAACACTTTCACTGTTCAAAGAATTTCACACTTTAAAAATTTTATATTTTGTGTGACATAAACAGCACTTCTACACTCTCAAAGAATAGCAAAGGAAACTTCAAAATCTCCTGTAGATAGATAGAAAAAACCTAGAAGAATTCTGATGGGGATGGTAAAATAAGAGTCTTTTTAATCTTATGCAACTAATTCAGGTTTTTTATCCATGATATCCATGATAAGACAGTTGTCAGCATTATTGCTGTTTAATGATTTTCCTGAAACAACTTCCCCTCCATCTTCTTGGAGAACAGCTCTAGAACCTCAGTACAATATAATAAACAGGATTTTTGATATCAGCTAAGGGAATCAATTCAAGTCTTCTGCACAAGTATCTCACAAAAAACACACAGACAAAAAACTCCAGAAGGCTTTTTTTTTGGAGAAAGCAGTGCATTTATTATTGAGTAGACATAAACTGATAAGCTCTGCGTTGCTGAGACTGAGGAAGCTTTGTTCAAGGGACAGAGAAAATGGCTTCTGAAAATGAGACATCTGGGTTTACCTCAATGAAGCAGTTCTTTAAAAGCTTTTACAGTCTTTAGGAGAGCCTCAACATCATAAAGATAAAAAAAAAAACAACACATAAAATCTGTCAAAATACATGTTCTGCCTCCCAGTTTCTTTTTGCTATCTATCAATATCCAAGGACTATAGCTATGGTAAAAAATGAAATGAGATAAAAAGATCTTTCCTTTTTTCTTTTAAATTTTGAGGGGTAGATATATAGAATGGATCAAGTTCTTCTGTGAGCATTATGAAAAATGCTGGTATAGAGACAAAAAAGCATCTAAAACCTGAATGGTCCTGTCATATCCCCATTTCTCTGACACCCCAAAAAATACAAGAATCTCTGTATTCTTCAGTCAAACTGAAGACCCATCCCACCCAGTGATTTGTTGCCAATGATAGGTAATAGATCTTGTCTGGAACAATGAAAATGTAAAGGATTACTACCCCAGAATATGATCCCAAGCTCCTCTAATTTGCCGCTCAGGGACTTCCTGACACAGAGATTTATATTCCATAGCTTGATTTAATTTCTTTGCCATGAAGAGATTAAAGTGCTCTGTGATGCTTGGAAAACTTTGAGCACCTATTCATCCTGTTGCAAGAAGTTCTACGGCTTAACTACAGCCTAGTGTATTTAGATACTACTTATATAGGAGCCATTCCAAATTCAGTCATCTTTCAGAAAGAACTCAGCTTTCTGAAATACTTCACAGTTATCTTTATTGCCCTGAATAACTTAATATCTTCAACAAACTTTTACACCTTACTATTCACCCTTTACCGATCATTTACATATATGTTAAACAGCACAAGTGCCAGTCACTCTACTGGTGACTTTATCTACTGTGAATGCAGAAAAATTATTATTTGCTCTTTCCTTCCTTCTTTTTTTTGTTTGTTTCTTTATTATTATTTTTTTAAGTCCATCTGAGTGTGTTTCTTTTTGCCTGCTTAACTAGTTTCCCTGAGAAACTTTGAAGGGGAAACCTTGTTTAATGTCTTTTGGAAATCCAAGCAACCTATGCAGGGTTATATGTGCATCTTATAAACGTGAAAATACCTTCCTCACAGATGTCTATCTACCATGCAGACTCCTTATAAAGCTACATGAAATGTTGCTCTGAAGAAGTCCAAGAGCAAACTACATCAAGTAAGGTCACAATGCTTTGCAAATCGAATCCATCAGCAGCATATTCCAATTTGTCTTTGATTCCTGTAGCCATTAACTTACTGCTAAATTGTAATTTGTAGAGGTCAATGAATAGAGACATCAGCTTACATGGTGAGATTATTAAAGCACTTTCAGAAAAGTATCCACTGCAATAGTTTCATGTTTTGAATCTTACCACACAAGTAATCTTCGAATTGAAGAAACCTATGTGCTAGTATATAAAGTAAGAAAACAAAACTTAGTAAAATCTTCCCCTGAAGTCTGCTTGTAAATCACAAAATTCTTTCACTTGAGGACAGGAAGAAGAAACAGTATATACTGTTGTATATACAGTATGCTAAGGCTTTTTTATTGACTCAGGAAAGGACTGATATGATAATTGTAGCGCACATGCCAGCAATATCCCATTTTGTTCTACAGCAACTAACTTCTATGGTATTTTTTCATTGTATAATACCCATTTGTCTGTATTGTATTTTTTTCATCACTTTATGACTTTAAGAAGTAAATAGCATGTGTTTGTTTATTATGCTATCTTAAGTTTAAAGTACTTTTCCACCTTGCCTTAAATGTTAAGTTTTTTTTCAAAGAAAACTTTCCTTTGAAAATTACAGATCGGAGCTATTCCACAAATGTATGTATTGAGATCTCTAGATTTTTCAAGAGAAATGCAAAAGTATTTCAACCGTGCTAGAAACATATGTCATAGCTTGATTTTATGCCTATAGGAGTTCTAGTAGGTGAGTGTGTTAAAATTTTGACATTTACTTTAGAAGATGTTTACTCGCAAATCAACATGTACCCAGCTATCTGGTATAATAATATCAGAATCTGAAGACAGCTGCAGACTCCTTTTATATGACTTTAGCAGTCAAAAGTATTGGCCCCACCGACAAAAATAACCATTTTAATTCCATCTCTGTGAATGAAGAGAGACAAGCATCTTTTATGATAAGAGGGAATATCACCTTATTTTGCTCAATCAACCATTGATGACTGAACCTAGACAGTTAAGATAGAAGTTGTTTATGAAGCTGAAGTGAGATGAAAACCTCCTTGCACATTAGCACTATTTGTTACTATTGCTAGCTGTACTAAGCTGTAATCACTGTAGAGACTGAATTTTCTGAAAAATAACAACTCATTTTGTAGGAACTGAATAAGTTCATTCAGTTCTTGATTCTCACAATGATTTTACGTTTTCCATATTGACACCAGAGTTATAATCAGTAAAGCCAAAGGAAAATTTAATTTGAAGTACTGAGCTCCATAAGTAAGTTAATTCTCATCAATTCTGAATTCTGTTTCATATGAACACTTGAAAATATCTCTCATGTTTGTGGAACATGGATCAAGCGAGAAGACATAGTCAAAGGCTATGCCTGCACCTTCTTTTGCAGGATTTCAGTATTACTGTTACCAAGTTTAAAAATCTGCTTATTTCAAGTACAGAACCCCTATTCACATGGCTTTTTCAAAAGCATTTAAAAAAAAATAATTTGGAAGTTAGTGGAATTTCAAATCTAGAAATAATTCTACTCATAATAAAACAGTTTAAAACCGAGTCTGAGTAAAATATTTATCAATGCATTAGTAAAACAGCTTACCGACTGGCAATAAGTAAGTGTAATTTCAGTAGCAGAAAAACTATGATTGCTTAAAAAAACCTAATTATCCAGTAAAGCATGGAAATATTCAGGGGATTAATATTTTTCCTGAATTAATTTATACTCTCCCTGGTCCTCAATATTATAATATATATTAGCAGGAGAGGGGTGCATAAGGTATAAACTTGCAACACGCTTGAGACACACTCACATCTTCCCATTTGTGATCGTAAGGTTGCCCTCAGAGTTTACAAAGGAACTTTTCATAACTGGAATACCAGTCCGCAAATAAAACCAGTCAAAAATGAAGTACATTTTAACAAATTCTTTTTATGCTTTCATTAAGAATACTTCAGGAAAAAAATCATGCTAAACCGTTCCCAATCCTTTGTTGCATCACTTGCAAGCACTTCTCAGATTTTGTTAAGGGAAGCGGTGAAAGAGGAAGGCTAGGCTGACTTTATCAACAGACGAAGTGAAGCAGTATGTGTATCACTCATTTCTGTTCTCACTGATATGTTAATTCCTATGCATCTATGCTTTATGTGCACATTGTAATTGCAATTCTGATTACTCACCTGTAAGTGATGACAGTCCATGTCCTCTCCAAGGAATATCTGTTCTTTCCAACTTCTACACAAGTGAATAATCTTAACACTTGTGTGTATCGTGAACATTAAATGCAAGCAGGGATGCAGAATTAAATTTAAAAAATAAAGCATTCTTTGTGTGAATATCATCTCTTAGCACGTCCAGGCACCCTTGTCTAAATACTTATCATCTCTGCTGTGGACCAAACTGAATAATCAAGAGCAGCTCATGAGCTAATGTAAGTTGTAACAGCAATGTTGATTTCAAAAGCTATGCCAGAAAAATTTACAGCAGCCTAGCGAAATTATTGGAATGACCAAATGACCAAGCCACATTGAAATGAGAAAGGAAAATGAGAGAAGTAAGATATTTTATGGGGGTATCCTTCCAGTCAAATTGCCATCACAATACCTGTTCTATTTATGGTCATCTGAGCTCTGCCTTCACAAAATCACATAAAGGCCCATGGTAAATTTGGGGGAATAATTGAGAGCTGACAGTGATATTCAGTTGTTAGAGACTCTTGAAGATGACAAAACAAAAATTAAACTCTCATAAAATAGCATGGTGTAAATTACACAAGATGTGGAATCTCTGCAACTATTGAAGTGAAGAAAACTTTGGATTACCTTCTGTAAATTTGATTTGGATGCTCTTAATGCCTTTACTTTATCTATCAAGAAGGATAGTTGATTGCCTCATCATCCTAAAGCAATTTTATTTTGATTTTCAAGTCAAATTTGTCCTTTAAACATATAACCTCTAACTTCTTGCCCTACTGTTGTCAGAAACCTGATCATTTCCTCTCTCCCAAAATGACCATAGTTTAAAATATTCATATCCCATGATAATTATTCCATTTCAGAAATTTGCGAGAGTCCCTTATCATCTCAGAAGAAACTAGGATAAAATTTCTATTGGTGCATTAAATGGATCAATAACTTTATTACTTCAGTAAAATGATCCCACTTGGCTTAAATATGAAAAACACCATAATCCTGAATAAGTAAGCCTTAAACATAAATCCTATGCAACAACAGTACTGCAAATATTTCATGGCAGCTGGAAAACCCTTTATAGATTTTAGTATATCAGTGGGGTTGTTCCTATTGCCAGTTGTAAAAATGATCACATGCTATCATGGTAAACATAGTTTTGTGGAAATATAGCATGAGAAAATGTAAGAAATGTGTATGTATGTATAAAGACTATCTCAAATATCTCTGACACATTCCCAAGTATAAAAGTAGAATTTATACCAAAAGTCCAGACAAGTTTACCCACAAGTGAAAGATATGAAATCCCAATGTGCTGTAACTATTATAAACTGGAAGAATCCAAAGCCAAATTAGCTCAGGACCTTGTTGGCCCTGCTTTGGGCTGTGGACCGGACTAGATGACCTCCAAAGGTTCCTTGCAGTCTAAAGTATCATAAGTTTCTACCAAAAAAGACGGTAATTTTCCAAGCAAATTATATTAGATATCTCATACTTACAAGGCTAAGGAAGCTAATGATTCTACTGTTCCCAATTTGTGAATGTCAGACTCCCTCTTTACACTAAAGCACGGTCCTTAGTCAAACACTACACACTGTGTCTCATGGTCCTTGGGCATGGGACGTAGGAGAGAAAATCAGTAATCAAGAGAGAGAAAGAGTTTATCTGCGCAATAGACAGAACCAGATTTTAGAAAAGAATACAGGTTTGGAAGAAGTCCTAATCTATATTTTTTTTACGTGCTTGAGGATTTTAGGTACCTTCCTGATACTTGGGAAGAGTATCAGAGGGTATTACATTATATTATAACATATAATAATATATATTATGTTAAGAGGGTAAATTCTCTCTCTTGTTTCCTGTGCAATACAGTTGTCTACAAAATAAATCCAGGTTACTAAAAAACTGATAATAAAGTGAAAGACTAATCATTTTAAAATCCAGCTGAAGGGTAAGAAGGCTCTTTGTTGGCTTTGGCTTGTGGATTCAGCTCACTCACCTTCCCCAAGATGCTGGTAGGTTGGCTCATACTGGTTATGATCCTGCTGGGCTCCATGAGCACCGTGTAAGGTTTCAGTATACAACACAACTCCGTGTCCATTGTGTGGAAGTCAGCTTCTTACAGTATATTGAAGGACTGAGATACATACATAGCACACTCGTAGATCATTCTGTATTTAATAATTTGGGAGGCTATATATAAAAATAGTTTGTTTAATACATTGTAAGTTTTGTTTTCACCACTTCTACAATATTTTATTCTGACAAATAACGGGTCAGTTTAGGCACTTTGCTAAGGAAAAGCTTAGGATAGACCTTATGGAGTTTTTTTATTACTCTTGTTAATGCCAGGTGCAAAATGGTTTGCATTCATAATTATCTCTTACTGACTAAGAAGATCCAGTCCAATAAAGAAGAAATTGAAAAGATATTCAATCCAGTGAATTGTTAAATCAGTTTTTCATCTGTAGAAAAAATTAAACAGCTTAATTTTAGGGACCACATTGTGTAGAAAGTAATGGTTTTTTAAGCACTGTACACTGCGTGCTTCAATATTCTTGATATAATGAGCTGTCACTTGAAGGAGAACAGTAAGAGAATCTAGATGTAGAATCACATAATCAAAATATTTGCTTTGATTTAGGGTTTTCCATCCACTTAGTGTGTCGCAGATAAGGACAGAATCGTTATTAACACAGAGGAAGAAAGAAGTGCAGAAGATGTTGATCATTTGCACAACCAGGTAGACTTTGTGTAGAGCTTCCAGTTTTCTCAAGTCCCAGTGGTCTCCTTATTAAAATAAACGGTTCTTCAGTCATCCTGAAAACATGGTGGTAATTCTAACTATTAATGGAAGTCATTAGAATCTGCATGATAAAAATGTAAACAGATTTTATTATAAATCCAACTCTTGTTTCAGATTTGCATCGACATTTCAGGTAATTCTATCAGCAGAAATTGAATAAAGTTAGCTAACTTCTAATATCTGATAAAATAAATACAAAATCTTTACTAAACAAATAATTCTGGCTATATAATAATTCTGTGATTAGTTCCATTACATAGACTTGGAAAGTCAAAAGATTTAAAAAAACTAATGTTCAATGTATTGAGTTGCTTGTTAATTAGATGTTCTATTGGAAAGCAACCCCCCACCCCAGGAGTTATTTTCTAATTTAAACTATAATTGTCAAGCAATTTACCATAACATGTAATTGTTATTTAGCCAGGCCAAATTCTTAGGTACTGAACCCCTGCAATTCCTAGAGCTTTCAATGGCAGATTGTGGCCCACTGTGCAATTCATTACATAGCTACAAACAAGTTATATATCCTTGTGTTCAACAACAGAAAACAGTGCCAAATCAGTACAACGCTGATATGATCTTAATTTATCAACATTTCTTCAGAAGTATTCACTCCAAAAAAAAATCATATATAGTAGTGTTGCAATAAAAATTGTTTTGTTCTTAAGCATTAATTCTGGTTATTATTTGTATAACAAAAACCATTATGGTAATCCTTAATAATATGGTAAACTTTAATAAATGACACAATATTCCATCATAGAATAGTGCACAGTTCAAGGGAGATTAAGACTGGAAGCTAAAAAATAAGGAGAAAATGATGGACACAGCATAAGGGGGGGTGTGGAGCACAATTGAAAGGGTCATGTGACTTTTTTTTCTAAAAGAAATATATATATTTGACATTGCTCTTCTATACAAAAAGTGTCTTTTTCTTCTTTTCTTCTTCTTTGGTGCTTTGTGATAGAATGTAAGAGACAACTTAAATGGGTAAGCAAAGTCCTTCTATAAAGTAACTCAGTGAAAGAATTCAAGGCTCTGCAATGTTAATGCAGATAATGAGTAATTGACAGTGAATACAGAAATGAGAAATCAAGCATACACAGTTTCTTTAAGTGTCCCAACTACATTAATTATAAGCAGTAATGCATTAACAGTGTCATGTAATGAAAGTGACAGGGGGGTTCTTTATACATATAAGACTTTCTCTTATTTTTCTTATTTGTATATATTCTATGCAGCTTCGGAACATGACCATATGTAAATTTGATGTATCTTTTTTTGGTCCAGACAATCACAAATGGGTCCTTTGGCTACACTATAAAATGTGACAAAGCAGAACAGGAGAAAAAAACAAACGGGACCAAAATGAAAACATTGTTTGGTCTTAGGTCCGCTGATTTACTCTCAAGAGATCTTCATATTACAATTTATGATAATTATACCAGCTATAATTAAAAAGTGTATATACATATATTAATAATGAAGAAGTACTAAGCACCTTAAACTCATTAAGACCAAAAGAAATTTTTATAGCATTGTTAAGGCCTTGGCAACAACCCGGAGCAACATGGGCAGAATGATACTTTATTTTGCTTTACTAAGACAAGAGACCTCTGGCTCCTTGTCAGGACATAGGAACCCCTTATTTACATCAGTCATGAACACATGGGTTCTCATTTCTTTTCCCTCAGCCTACTTGGGGTAAGATGGGGTGAGCAAGTGGCTGCATGGTCCTACTTGCTGGTTGGGGTTAAACCATGACACTGTTATTTAAAAAGCTCATTCTGCAATAAGAAGTTTTTAAGGAGTACAAGATGAACAAGCAGACTGAACATGGAATAAACAGCCATAGTGGAAAACAGGACAGGAAGGAGACCATGCCTCTCCCTTACTACATACTTCTTCCTTGTAGCTACAAGTTCCCTTCCTTCCTGGCAAACAATGAAGTATAAATTACCTCATTCGATATAACATTTACCCTCATCTAAATGCTAATATTAAGAAGTAAATATGTACAAAAATAAGTACACACGTTTACATCCATAATCATGAATGTAAATCAAAAGAACTCTAAACCCGCTTCTCCAGTCTCAGTGGTGTTGGGCAAAATGGAGCCATCATGATTCAGAGTGCTGAAAAATTAAAATTTTGTCTATAATTCTATGATGCTATAATTCTCAGATGAAACAAGGAAGGACTGAAACAGAATCTGTTAATCTTCTTCCCTGTCATGGGTATTATATATAACACTGACATCTAAGTTTACTACTGGTTTGGGTATTTTCTTTTTCCATTTTATCTCCATGCAGAGGATACTTGGGGATAGATGGGCTGATAATGAAACATGTAATTATGCCTTGTTTTCCCTAAATCAGAAATTTAAAAAGTATAACAAATGGGAAATTAATCATAGGAAAGAGGGTTATTTTAAGGATTTCACCAAATCATTTTTCTGACAACTTGCAGTGCATCCAATTTTTTTTTGTCTTCAATGCATGTTGAAAGATTCAGCCTAACTGTTTACTGACCACACGTACAGGTAACCATCATCCCTCAGTGCCTGTCTGCTAAGTATGCCTTCACAAGTAAAGGAGTTTACCGAATGTGATTCTAGAGTTTTTTAATTACTTTAGCTTTCTATAGTTTTCCCTTAATCTGAATGTTTTTAATCTGAATTTTCTAGTATTTCATTTCAGGAACAGTAGAGAAGTCTTGTACAGCATTTTAAACCCAGGGTATTGAGGTATCTACTCACCTTATTTTCATGTTGATTCTTTCTCTGCCAATGTGCAATGGACACCACTTAGTAACCACATTTAATTGCTCTAGGAAACCGTAGTAAAATCTTTGCAAAGTTAATGGCTACAAGATTGGATTTACATATTTTAATGGCACCGGTTTCATATGTCTGTGAACAAAAAATGTACATTTACTACAGAAACATTCAGATAGCCTTTAAAGAGTTTACTCCCTAGAGAGTAGTAACTATAATTCTTCCCCCATAAGAGCTATCCTATAAAATGAATTACTGTTAATTATGGTATCACAAACAAAAGACACTAATTTTGTGCCAGAGCAGTTCAGTAATGGCAATATATCATCAAGTGTAATGAGACTGTTCTCTAAGGTCCTAAGCACCATGCTGTCAGTGGATGTTATGGCAGTAGATGTTCTAGAGAATAATTTGAACTACATAAAATAGGTGTAAACCCCAGTACCGACTATTGAAAATGAAAAGCACAGACTAAAATGCAAAATGGATTTATCAGTGACAGCCCTCTCTTGTTACTACCTAGCTAGTATTTTTGGAAAACCATGTTTTAACTAGGAAAACACTGGAAATTGAAATGATCTTTAAATTAGAAACAGTTTGCCATCTATAACCTGGTGATAACTTGCCTTTTTCATACCTTTATCAGTTTAAAATCCCACAAGTACTGACTCTAAAACATTTATAACATCACTTGGAAAAAAAAGCATTTCTACTGGCAATTCTTGTAAAAAAATTAGCATTATTTTTATGTTTATCACATAAATAAAGATTTATAGTCTGATTAAAATTAGTCATGGCAATATTCTCCTTGCTATTCTTTGTAAAGATGCATAAAAGGAATGAATTCTGATTTACAATATTAATTATTCTATGTCATAAAAATAAGGTATCTGCCTCACACTCCGTACATTTTAATGTGAAATCTTTTACTTTTTTGTTCATCACTTCTCAGCCAATCTGCAGTAGCAATATTTTTGTTTTTACTTCAGTCACTGAAGCAAAATAAAGAGGTAACATAGAGACAGAGATGAAACATCTCTAAAATGACAAAAGAAGCCCGTATTATCCTAAAAAATGCAATCTGTTTTAGTAGGAAATAAAAGCTGATTTTTGTACACCAATTGGTTGATTAATTATACAGCTAAAGAAAATTAAAAAAAAACAATACATAACAAGTTGCAACGAAACCATAAAGTAAGTTGAAGTACAAGCAGATGGTCACTTCTATCATATTGTTTTAAAGCTGAGAAACTACACTTCAGATTTTAATGATGCCAGTGATGTTAAACCTATAGTTACCTTAAATCTAGGCAAAAGAGCTCAAAATTAAGGTTATTAAGGTGGAAATATAATGTTAGATAATTTGAGATGAAGAATAACCTTTTTGTGTCAAAAAATAACAGCTTAAAATGACACAATATTACATGATTGTCAAAGATGGTTAAATCCACACTGGCGTCTGTTAAAAACTATCCAACCAGCAGGTATTATAGATGGTGAAGATAATGAATGACCATACAAAGAATAAGAAAATGAAAATAATAAAATTAATTATGATACCACAACACCTTCAAATGTAGGCTTTAGTTTATAAAATGTTAAATAGTCTAATAATATATATATCAAAAGTATAAACTGAAGTTTAGCTATGCTTTTGGTTTCTTTTATGTTATTTTTCTCTTTCAAATAATTAAA
>VXAK01020814.1:15995-36323 GCA_013399435.1 Arenaria interpres
TTATTTGCTCCTGGATTGGTTAAATATTAATTGGCACTTCCTTCTAGAGGATACCATGTTATGAATGTTGCAAGTTGTTCTCCCCTCAGGGGCTGGGCTTTGAGGCTGCAGTCTCTCTCACAGGTGCACAATGGAGTTTAGTTACGGGGAGCCTGTACTGTTCCTGCAAAACAAATTTGGTTTTAATAAATGATTGCTTTCTGACTAAGCCTTGATTAAAGTGTAAATACTCATTTCTTTAAAGTTTGGATTTCTCTTTTTGGGGTTTTTTAGAGACATAGTACAGATGTGCCTTCTTTAACAAAGAAGCTTTTTAACAAATAGCCTTCTGTGGGGCTATTCTTTTCTTTTCCCACCCTGTGGTCCAATCCAAATACATGGTTACCACTGACATTTTACTATTTCTGTGTGGAAATGGAGGCCTGTCCACAGTATTGAAACTCTTTAGGCTGTCCCCAAGGCGTTCTTCCATGTCACTGATAAATATGACAGATTTGTTGTCTAGGAAGAAGTGAATGGAAGGAGACAGGAAGGGACTAGTGTGTCCCTTCCCACTTAAATTACAGCAAATTCTACTAAGAAAATCTTTTAGCTTTATGAACCCCATTTATCCAAAACAACTATTCACATTGGATACCAATCTCCCTGTTCATCTTCTCTATAGATAGAAAACACCCCCCTTCCTGCAAATTACCACATAGAATAGAGGGGCCACATGAGATACACCAGCATGAGATGTTGTACAGCAAAATCATTAACCACTAATAAATGCTGTTTGTGCTATTCAATGTTTTTTTCGATGTTATGCTTGCCTGAAGATAACTGTATAGCAAAGCTGAAAAATAATTTATTTTGTGACTGAAGTGTACTGCTCTGTCAGTCTTGATTCTACCTATTAGATTCATGTGGGCGTGCACATATATGGTTGATTATGCAGTTAGGATATATGTGCTGCATCTTATTTATCTGTTTGCCAGAATCTATTCTTTATAATCATATTTATCTTTAAAATTATAATTGTTTTTTCAGGATTTGACATGCATTCTGAGTAGATCTGTTAGCGTTCTTCGTTTTGCATGTTGTCATTCAATTTGCTTTGCTATGAAAAGAGATTTTAATTAAGGTATAAATATTAATGTGTTTCATGCTCTGCTTCATTTCTAGTTTAGGGGACAGGCTGCCACAGTTTTATTTCATTCATCCTTCGTATCTGTAATGGCCATTGTACAGCTGTGAATACAGTTCTTTCAGGAAAAAAATTGCCTGAACTTAAGCTTTTTTGCCTTTTTTTTTTTTTTTTTTTGTAGCTAGGGCTTTTTTTTCCAAGCTGTTCAGAAGTGGAGTACTCTATTTTTCTCTTTGATAATGAATTTCAGAAAAAGCAGGTTGGATACTGAGAACACACTGACCTCTTCACCCTTGCCACACAAATTCTAAAGGATTTTTTTCCCTCAAAATATTTGGCTACATAAACAGATGACCTGCCTGTTTACCACAGACTCATTCTCTGGATATGAAATACATTTCAGTGAATCAGTGCTTCCTATTAAGTAATGCTATCATTATTTAGAAGATGATGGTGGGATTTTCCACACTGTCTGTGGCTAATTGTTTACTTCCAGCATGTCTGGCAGACTTACTACAGATGCCTTGCTTATATCACTTCCTTTAAGAAATTGAAGGGATATTTTTGATATCTCATGGGCCAGGTAATATATGAGTATTTATGCATTAAAAATAATTGCACGAATAGTCATTTCCCCAAGTGTAAAATGAATGGAAGAACTAGAAACAGATTGCTCTAACAACATTCTGGGCTAAACATTTAGGACCCCTAGTTAGAGGTCTTGTATTATGGCCTTGATAACTTCTCCCTTCTTTTCAGCAAAAGGTGTTCTTTTTGTTCACAGCTATTAATTGGTGTAGTCTGTGTTAGTCCATAGTAGTACTTTGTAGTCCCTAGTTTCTGCCTTATGTCCTGTCCTATATACTATTTGGGCCTTTGTAGAGTTCACAGAATGAGTAAAAAGCATGAAACCAGCACTATTTCAGGGATCTCTTTTCTTCTGTGGCAGTGTTCAGCTCAGTAGTTCTACCAAAAATTGGTACAGAAGTAATTTATACTCTTTGGTTCATTAACAAACACATTTGGGAGACTGTATGAATTGTGTTGAAGGATATCCTTGGTTCCTGAGGATTTATCTAAATGACATTAGGTCCATGTGTTTCAAATAGAGTTAGTTAAGTTCATATCTCTTAAGTGGCTCATGGAGGTACCTGGGCCTCTGATCCTTATGCTGACGTGTATGCTGTATTCCTGGTTTATTTTTTGCATTTTTTTCTCCTAATCTGTTTGCCCACATAGTGACATGCTATTTTTTAGACTGTAAATTCTTCTGGAACTGTCCTTTTGTAGTGTACTGGTCAAGATCCAAACAACTAATGGATTTGATTTCTCTTGTGTCTTAAGGCACTCGTGCATCTCGTCTATAGCTGTATTTTCATAAAGCTTGCTTTGTGAAGAGTGTCTTACAAAGTATCCACTAAGTTGTTATCAAGTCGATCATAACCTTTCAAGCAGTGACTGGCAGATAATGCTTATGTCTACTTTTGGCTCTTAGCAGAGCTCTGCTAAATGAAATGCTCTGTGGTACAGACACAAACTGTAAGGAATGTGGAAGGGAGATGTCCCAATTATCAGTATCTCTTTCCTGAAGTAAAATTCACTGTATGTAACAATATACAGAAAGGATCTACTCTTAAACGCTGAAGTTACTGAGTGAAAATGACACGGTTGCATAACATGATAACAGTTATTGGATTGGTATTAGTGTCTCTTGCTTTTATCATGTCAGTTGCATCAATTACTATGGTTCATAAGCGGGTGCCAGCATACAGATATGCAATAAGAATTGTGAACAAAGTGGTAACTGTTTTCTCCAGTAATGCAGAAGGCTACAGCTACCTAACAATATTCTATATTCCATAGTCCAATGTTGTTTTAGTTAATCAGAACCTTTGATCTTCTACAACACAATTCAGGAATTTTAGATGTGATCCTGCAGTTATTTTTAACTGCTGTATGTTGCTGTATATATCCCTGTGTAACTGTTGTCAAGGCTGTGGCTATATGTGGCTATTTACATCACAGAAGTTGGCCAGGGTAGATGAGGAATCTGAGCGCACTTGTCACTCGCAAGTGTATTTTTGTTTCAGAGACTCGGGATTGCTTCCTCGTGCAGGATGCTTTTCTGCACTTGCATGTATGCCCGTACTCCAGTGCCTTTTGTCAAATTTAAAAAGAGGCCAAGAGCTCAGTAGGGTAGGAGACTGAGCTTTAAGATTTGTTTTCCAGGAGAACAGATAAAGGGAAGCATGAACACAATATTTTTGTAATCTGTATTGACTGGATTCCTGTAGAACTCTTTCCTAGGATCTGTGCTAAGCAGTGGGAAGGGAAGAGGGGGATGTGTATGTCTATATTTGTATGTACGTGTGTATATATATGCACCAAACTGGGTGGCAGTTATTTCTAATCTTTTTTTCTCTTTTGATGTTTCATTGTACAGAAATTAATCCTGGCTGTTATTTACCAACGGGTCCGTGAATGTACTAAGTACAGCAGCTTTGTACCTGGCTGAAAGTAATGTCAGGGTAGAAAAAGAAATGCTAGGTAACCTACTTAGTTAAAAGAGCTTACATAGTAAGTTAATCCTTCTACATCAACCCAAACTGCCTTTCCTACATTTTCTTTTGTGTCAGTTGAACGCACCAACCCCTGAGCTGGAAGCCAGAGAAATTGTATGAATTTACCCTAGCTAAAATACCAGAACACCACACGTTGCATACATAATGTGTACCATCTCATAGCAAAGTCAGTGTTATGCATTTGTCTCAGTAGAAGTCACAGGTGTCCTAGTGTAACTGTCCTTCTCTCATTGAAATAATTCTTATAGCTCCAGTGAACCATAAAAGACAGACCTCGTACATGATCCACAGTGTAACTTTGATTGATTTACATGGTTGAGTCATTGGCCTGTCTTACAGTTACTCGAGGCTTGATGTATAACAATGAATGGAGAATAAGTGAACTGAAGGTGATGGAACTGGTATAAAAATAGATATGGAAGGCTAATGAACTCCAGGAAACCAGAATGGATCAATACCTTGAAAAACATAATTACCAGGCAAATTCTGTTGAAGGAGCATTTGGCTAAACTGTTCCTCTAACTATTCCTCTGTGTGGCCACAGCCAAAGAAATGGTGATTTTTGCCTTGGTCACGAGTTTATAATGTGGTACTTTTAATTCTTAATATATAGAGAGAGATTTAGCATGTACATAGATGTATATAAAAGTGGTTTTGTATAATGTATTATGCTATTATAGCACAATGTTTAATCCTGGCCAGGACTGGAAAATTCAAAGATGAATTCACAATGGATTCTCTTTTTCATTATTCTCTGATTGAATGTCAAATTTTTAATCACTTCTTCGATTATTTAAAATTTGGAAAATAGAACAGTCAGTAACTGATCTTAGTGAGGGGATGCAGTATTCTTAACAAATGTCTGAGATATTACGGTTTTTCCTTGTATGTTTCCTGATGTATAAATAAATTTAACTGATCATCGCCATATTTTAATCTGTAGTTTTATAGGCATTGTCTGTATTTCAATTAAGGGATTGGAGGAATACAAAAGACACTTCTCTGGAATGTTCCCAAAATTTATTTTATCACAAAGTACTTAAGCGTAATGTTTCCATATGTTTTGTAGCATTTTACATCTTAAATAACCTGAATGATAGTCAGCCATTACCATGATATCATTGCTTCATGACTCATTTCCCACAAGTAAAACTGTGACCAGGTGGTAATTGATTTAAAGAGAAATACTGTTCACTTCTCAATTCAGTCATGTGCTAGGAATGTATGAAATTCATTCTCCTTGCGTATACCTATATACCTGCTTGATAGAATGTGTTCTTAAATTAAGCCTGATGGGTTTTTTTGTAGTTTACATTAAAAATTCACCAAAGCTATACGCTTTTTAAACCCATAGTCTCTTTTAATTAGTGAGTTATGTGTATTACTATTTATGGTGTTTTGGGGTTTTTTTAATTGAAAGCCCACAAGACCTAATTTTAGAAGTAAAAAAAAAAGTTAATTGTATTTTCCTTTTGAAGGGTCCAATATCTTGTGAGCCATTGCAGTCTTTTCCTCTATTTCCAGGGAGACAACTTTAATAAATGTCAAATGTGGAATGCCTTGACATATAATGACATTGCTGTAGCACACTTGTAGATTTGTCACGCTTACATTAGAATATTGTTACCAAAAAACTACCCTGGGGAACGGGGCCGGGGGGAGGTGTGTGTGAATGCAGTGTGTTTTTCATTCCCTTTAGATTTTTCTTCTTCTCAAAGTGATATCTTCCGGACACCATACCTAATTCTTCTTTCTATTATGCTAAGATAAATGAAGACTGAAATGATCAGTGTCACACTTGTCGCCCTTGCTGAAGGAGAGAGGCTTTTGCCTGAGAATTGTGATAGTTCAGCATCGGGTTCTTACTTATTCTGTAAGTGTGGTTTTTGGTGGCAGTTTTATTTTTATCAAGGGGGGTGGTGGTGGTTTTGTTTGGTTTTTTGAGAAGCTTTTCTCTACTGATGCATTTAGGGTAGGAGTCATAATAATAAATATGGTTTCTATGTGATGACTGATGTTATTAAAACTTAATGTGCAAATTTTAGCTAGTGCAATAATAAGCTACATATTAGCGGTTTCTATGTGAGCTTATAATGTAACATTCAGTAGTTTTCCAAATGAATATTTTAGGGATAAAAATGGTGTTGTGTTTTTGCACGGGATTTTCAATTTAGGATACTTCAGTCTTGTTGGTTGCACTGAATCTTCCATCACACATTATGCATCTTCAGTATATTAAAACCTTTTAGAGGCACTATGGCAGTACCTCAAGTTAGTGTTTAGTGTAATGCCTGATGATTTTAAAAAAGTCCTGAAAACTAAATTTCAATAAAAATTATGACTTTTTAAAAATTCTCATTTTGAGAAACTCATAAATGAGAAATTGTCATTAAAAAGAATTTTTAAAGTGGTAGAATTCTTTTCAGATAAGTGCACTTTATTGCCAAGTCATAAGACTTTCTTACACAGGGGAATTATTTCTTTCCATTTAAGAATTCAAGGGAGACAGTCCTACAGGTATTCTTATCTCCTCTTTCATATAATATCCATGGAGAATAAAGCCATGTTTATCCACAGTAACACAGAATTTCCCAGGGTCTGCAAAAATATGCCAATTTCTTGTATTTTGTTTCTGTTTTAAGGCCCTTAACTTGGCTTTAATTAAAGGTCAAAGCATTGTGCTAAAGCTAATAATATCCTAAGAAATCAAAAATTTTGTTTTATTTAGAAATGTTACGGCATCTTGTTGCTGTGTTATGGGTTTTTTTTTTTTCCCGAACGCTAATACTTTAATGACTCAAACGTTACAAAGCTTAAGTAGAAATGCATGATGTGTAGGCGATTTTTGACTTTTAAATGGCAAGAGTGATCTTTATGGAAAAATGAGTGAATAGGTAAGAATCTTGCTTCAATTTCATGTCCTGACAATGAAAAGAGCTCCATTTGCATGGAAACTTATTATTAAGTGACTATCAGTCTTTGTCAGGGTTTGCCAAAACATTTTTAAACATGTTCTAAGTGTACTTGGAAACTTCTAGTAAGAATTTGTAACAAGACTGAAGCAAGCATTTTCTAAATTAAGTCAACTTTGATGTACAGTTGGCACATCTTGGAGAAAACATATCAGAATTCTGGGTTAGTAATTTTCTACAAAGAAAAGGTAGATTTAAGGTTTCACAGATCCAGCTTTAAGCAGGCCCTAGTATGCATTTTTGTATTAATTCAGCCTGATCAAGATGGTATGCACAAGCTTACCTAACATAAGAACATGGCCTTATTTTATCAGGGGAAGTATTTGTGCAGGCAGCTTGTTTTGTTCAGTAAGAACCAGCTTTTTTTATTTCTAATCATGTCAACAACCATAAGTTCCTTCTAACTCTGTGTACTCAACGTTATTCCCCTTTGGGAATAGGAGTATCATGCCTTCTCAAAAATACGTTAAAGTCCAACATCAGTCACTTGGAACAAACCTCAGTGGTTTCTGTTTGGTGCAAGCAGTGCAAATGTGGATCACATTTACTCTGACCTGTTGTGTTTTCTGAAGTTATAACTTAACTCAAGGATCCGTTTGATCATTCAAGAGGTCATCAAAGGAAATTGAATGGCTACAGTCACCATTTAGATATTGCCAACTGCCTCAAAATAGTTGCAGAGACATCCATCCAGCGATGCTATGTGTGAATCTCGGTGCCGTCATTGTGGCCAGCTAATAACCAAGTGACAAACTGTTTAAGTAATGCTCTGGCCTCCTAGCTTGAAAGCCGAGCTTTCACAAAGTGTCTGTGCCTCATACTTCAGGAGAGGTGGAGGTGACATTGAACAGGACAACCAATCCTTTTGATAGATGAAGAAGAAAAGGAGGAGTTTTTTGTGCTGCAGAGGGCCTGGCTACAATATTTGCCAGTGTTCTGGGATGTCAATATTCCACCTGTGAAGCTATTCTAAAAATAGGCATAATAATAATAAAAAAGGCATAAATGTAAGTATGTTTTAGCTGTATCAGTGCTACCACCTTACTTTGTGCCAAGCTGGTGATCACTCACTGCCATTCCCAGTGCACATTTGAGGGATATTTTCTTTTTGTTCATTTTTTTAATTTATGCATATCTAGACAGTCTCCTCCATTAATTTTTATGGGCAGCTGTAGCACTTCTCTAATGGCTAAAAAGTCTATTATGTACCTAAGACACCCAAGAACTGGGTATGGGGTATTGTATTACTTAGGGCTATAGACTTTAAAAGGCACCCAATGCCCATCACAGCAAAACAACCTTTTGATCTCACCGGGGCTTTCGGGAAAGCTGAGCTGCAGATTTGTTATCCATCTTTTTGAAGTACTTAGAATAAGGCAAGACACTTTTTTTCTTTCTTTCATTTTTTTTTTTCCTTTTTCTTGAAGATACTGAATGTTTTTTTTCTGCTCAAAACAAAAATGTACCTGTTGCAGAGCTGCTGAGCTAGTCAGGCCCCGGAGCTAATCCGGTACATTGCATCCATCCTGAAAAGGGACCTGTCAGGCCTCACAAAGGAATGTGGAAGATGTTAAGCATTGGCATATCAGGATTCCGAAACAAAATTTACTCAGAGTCCAACCCAGACCACAGTTGGCTGTTTGAACTGCCCCCATCCTAGGATCTCATGCTTAATTTGTACTGTTTGGCTTTTCTCATTGTTCCTCAGGATTTATGCCAGCAAAAACAGCCAAAAGATTTTGCATATATTTGCCAGGTGAGCATCCTGTTATTAGTTTCCCCCTCCCCAGTTGTGTTTCTAGCCGATCTGTAAATGGTACAGTTACCCCCTTTCTTCTACTGTGGCAAACAAGCATAATGTAAGGCTGGCTTTCCTGACCTTCTTAATCGTGACTTTACATGTAGGGTCGCCATGGTAACACTGGTCTTTTAAAAAGTGATAGTTGCACTTACCAGCAGTTGCTATTCATGCAGTCATTTGAGTTGCTAGTAGAGGGGAAACAGGTACATTCACTAAATAAAACCTTATTTGCACAATCCACATACTCAATAGAATGTTATTTCCCATATAACTAACATTTCTTGAGTCTTGTAATTTTCAATTTGACTTATTCTGCTCATTTGTTAAAACCCAGTTTCTTCATCTTGTTTTATATCCTTGTTTCCAGAGCCCTGGCAGCTCAAATGGCTGCATGAAGAGTTTCTGCTCCATTTCTGCCACAGAAGGCACACAATCCATTTCACCTTTTCTTTTATAATTTGATTTGCAAAGGAGTATAACTTTAAAGGACTTGCTTAACAGTGCAGTAACAACCGTGTGCTTACCCAATAGTAAAATTTTGATACAGCTTATGATTAAAATAATTAATAGTTTAAAATAAAAAAAAAAAAACAAAAAAGGTATTTCTTTGGTATGGTACGGTACCATACCATACCATATGGTATTTATTTCTAGTTTGCTTCTAGGAATGGGTGATGCTGGAAAATGATCTAGAACAAGAATGTAGAAGGAAGAATTAATATTCTTGTCATCCCCGCAAATGAACGTGAACTTTTCAAATCGTATAATGACTGTGGTAGGGGGATTTTTCTCCTTGATATCTATTTACTGTTAGGTCAGCCTTGTGCAACTCAGATCTCTCTTGTTCTTGGACTTTTCACAGAAATGTGTATAAATAGCTGCCTGCAATGTTTACGGTAACTATGTATGGCAGCTGCAGTCATGTGGAGCAAGGGAGGGCTTTCTGCTGCAGACCTACTGTAATTGTTTCTTGGACCTTGAGAACTTCTCCTTTGTTGTCATTTGTCCCTGCCTCACACACACCATCACCACCCCCCCATTAAAAGAGGTTGTTTGTTTGTTTGCTGTAACTGAGTATTACAAGTGCAATGTCATCACCTCGGCATGGAATAAAAAGAAAAGCATATCCTGGTGGGCGAAATAGAGGTAGATCTCCGTGGCATACTGTCAGTGATGGTGGGGTTATATGCCTTTTGGAATTAAAAATGAGTTTAGGGATTGTTAATAAAAGTATTTTAAGGGGCAGAAGATACTGAGTGTACAAAGTAGAAAAGGTATTCCAGCCAACAGTGTTTATATAAGGAAAGGCATGGAAGTAAATCTGAGAGATGATGATGACAGGAAAATGAACAGAAGAAAATGTTTGTCAGAATTTATAAATCTAAAGAACTGATACTGAATTATCCTGTAAGGTATCAAATTACATTGATCTCACACTGATGTAACAAAATATTTTGGATTTTGTTATGAAACAATACTTAAAATCATGCTGAAAAGCAGTAATGGCCAGAGGGAATTCTTTAAAACAAAGTAAATGAATGAACATATGAGCCAGAGTCACACAAGAGTAAACGCCAAAACCAACTATTACTGTGTCTGTCAAATTTGGAAATGTAAATATCATGCCAAAAATGGAAGAAACCTTCACAAAGGAGTAAGGAATTTCACTGTTGTCAGAACTACATGGAAGTTCATTTAGATACTTTTTGAAGTTGGACCAGAATAATTCACAGTGAGAATTCATAAAATGTGAGAGTTGTGACTGTTCAAACTATTAGAGGAAAATAAATATCACCCATGAAGAAGGTTTTCGTTAAAGGCAATCTAATGAGCAAGCAACTGAACATCACCAGGGATTTTACCTGGGATGTTCACCATGAAGTGACTTCTTATGGTTCATTTCTGGGTTATCTGGCAGTTGGAATGAGTTCACAACACAGCAGGGGTGTGAGTGGTGTGAGTTTGGGTTTACCTGCCTCTGGTGGGTTTGAGGACGGTGCTCACCTCTGTTCCTCTGCTTTCAAACCTTTACTTCTGGAAATGGGAAGTCTGTTTTAGGATTTGGGGAGGAGGGAAGAAGGGTTGTACGTATGTGTGTTTAATTTTCTCCTCTGCAGACCTGACTTCTGAAATTCACAGAGGAGGGTGGGGAGACAGAAAGGTAGAACTTAAAATAGCATGCAGGTAGCACTTCTGTCACATGGAAAAAATTTTATTCCACAGGCTTAGTGTTAATGCAAGAAAGAAACCACCATTCAGAAATAACTCCTATTGAGATTGTTCTTGATACCTTATGGAATTCTTCAATGTGCTCAAGTCAGATTGTTAGTCCACAATCATACCTTATTTAACCCGCATGCAGTATATATGTATATATATGGAGTTGCATAAAGATGGTAGCACATGTATACTGGTAGTATATGTGGGTGTAAATATGGTAATCTAAAATACCATGCTGTGCGATCAGTCTTTTCATACTTTATATCTGGTTTACACTGATATGGTGACTTGTTTTTCCACACCCTAACCTGGTACATTTAAAGAGTAATTTGGCTTAATACAGAAATCTAGCATGGGGGAACAGGTGTAAGAGTGAGAACAAAAATGTAGTAGTAGGTTGGCAATTAGTGTTTATACTTCCCAGCTAATAATAAGTTTTTATTCTTCAGTGAACAAAAAGCAAGTGAACTTACAAATGAACAGCATTTAAAACTTTTCAACTGTTGCAACATGACTGCATCCACTGAGGAACAAGATCAAAGGAGGTGCTTGGCCGAGCCTCTGAAGGCTGCTGGGTCCCAGCCTTGTGTGTTGGAACACAGAGGTTTGAATCCCAGCTCAGCTCTGGCTGAGGTTTCTACGGCTGTATTTTAACCCTCCATTTGCCTTCCCAGTGCTATCTTTGGTCTGGCTCCATGGTATCTCAAGGATTCGCTGTGTGCATGCTCCAACAGCTTTGTGTGTCTCTTGGCAATATCCAGCTTTAAACTTAATACAGTGGGAGGTCATTCTTCCCATTGCTATGCTTCTTATTTGTTTAGATTTCATTCAGTCGCTGGATCTGCCACAAGCTTTAAATTCTTGCGTACTCAGTTGGCCAGCGAGCACACGTGTATAACTTACTGATAAGTGACACATTTTTGTCATTGTTTCCAGACGGGTGTAGTTTGTTACGGTTGCATTGTGTGTGCCGTTTTGTGTTCGGTGGTAATCTCTGTCAGTTGTTGTATGCTAACATATCTTACTAAACTATTACTTCTGACAAAGTACCTGAATAATTTCGTTATGCTTGTATAAACAAGTATCTTTGTTGTTTTAACCCTTATATTTCTAAGCAGAGATGTTAAGGCATGTTTCAGATGAGAAAGCAGCAAAGCATTTTTCAGGGCTCAGAGTTGTAACATTAGGTACGTACCTGCCACCTCCATTACACTGGTGCCCAGCAAGGGTAACGGTGCAGGACTTGTCTAATGAAGCACAGAGTTGCCATTGCCTTAAGAATTTCCATTATGCGAGGATGTCTGGGAAGCTTTATTTACTTGCCTTTGTACTCACTGGAGAAAAAAAAGGAGAAAAAATTTCTCAAAGGGAAAAAAAGACAATTGTCCTCTGTGATATCCCTAGCTGCTATAAAGAGGCTTGTGGCATCACCAGGAGTTTTGACTCTGATCTGAGAAATAAAATGAGACAAATGAAAACTGAGAAGCAATAAATATTCTCTTTCCTTCTCATTTTCCAAAAGTCCTTAGAATGTAACACCAAAAATCTGTGCTGAAGTGTGCTTGCTTGTTTCCCTTAGAACAGTGCATTTCTTACTGCTCTTTAGAAAATATTATCAAATCATTTTTGGCTAGGCTGTTACTTAAGAAAAGCTCCTCTCTGACTCATATAGTACTAAAGCAGAATAAAATATGCGACAAGAAACTCTCAAGACTCACTGACATTCAGTTGCCAATTCATTTTCTAGAGTATGGTGCCTTGCTTGATAGTCAATGATTTATTGAAACACCCTTTTAATCTGTTCAAAACTATTTTAAGGATGACAATGCATGTCTCTAATTTGGATTTCTTCATCCTATAACTTAAAAATGAATAAATGCATTTTAGTCCTGTAAATTTTAAGAATAGATAAACTAATCTTCCCTGTTTTGGAATAGCAGTTTATGGCTTAATCCTGAAAGTGCGCGGTCATACTTTGGAAATGCCACTCAACTCTACTGCTAGCTGTCTCCAGAATGAAACACTGTGGAATTAAGCAAGAAATTTCATTTTGAGAATTCTGAAACCGTTAGCTATTACTTTTATACAATTTTATACTTAAAAAAGAAAAATCAAATGGTAAATAATTGTCCAAAACGCTATGTATTTCTTACTCATACTTTGTATGTATATGAATTTGAATTTCACACAGGATTTTCCTGTGTTTTGCAGGTTCCTGTGAAGAATTTCCATCTGATGCCTGGGTGTAACACAGTGATGGCTTCTACCCTTGAGAGCAGGGGACGAGACCTGAAGGCAAGGAGAACGCCTTGCTGTTCGTTTTTGTGGCCACCGGGTGTCATTCTAGGAGCAGACTTTGGGCAGCCTGGGAGCATTACTACGGCAGCAGCACTGGAGTCTTCACACAGTAAGTTGTTTTGCACCAAAACGGCCTCTGAAGCAATGATCATTTACCTTTTGTATCTATTTTTTAAAAAAATAATCGTTCTAAAGGATAAAAAGTGTTGTTAGTTTCCTTTTTTTTTTTTTTTTTTTTTTTGCATTCAGTACGTGAGACACTGGGATGTAACAAAATACTGAGCAATATGTGTTAAGATATTCTGTAAAGGCTACATAGGCAGCTCGGGAAAATTCTGCATCTGCACATACAACTTGCATGAGCTTAAATACAGCATTGTACATACAACTTAAATACATGAACGAACTTGTACATAACTGACATTTTGCAATTGAAGTGCAGGAAGAATGTGGAGGCAGAGTGATGTCTAGGCAGAATCAAGTAATCTCTTTCTAGGATTTTTTCCCCAACTCACGTCCAATGAAGAGGGAAGTCCTAGAAAAGATCCACAGCACCATGTAAGGTACCAATGTGGGTTTAGGTTGGTGTTACACTGAAGAAAGCTTGCTGAATTCAGTGTTTTACATACCTTGCTTGTCTTGTTTTAAATCATTTTTAGGAGGGTTTTATGTGGGAGAATAAGCAAATAGGTGCACTGGATATCTTCAAGAACAGGAATAGTAGCATGAAAAAAAGCATGTGAAGAAAAGGAGATGAAAGGTTTAATGAAGTGGAACAAGGTCCACGGTACATGAGGCAATAAGGACAGATGTGTTGGTAGGGCAGGGATTTATGGGCCCTTAAGAATGAAGATGTGAAACCTGAACTTAAAGCAGAAGGGCGCTGGAAGAAAACTGAGATGCAAGCAGGAGTAATAGTTAGGATATTAGGAGCACTTTCAACATACTGAAGTGAGAGAGAAAAAAGGAATTTTTGTCCTGTATGTGTATGTTTATCTTCAGCTTATCATATTTGCTTCTTTAAGTGATAAAATACACCACTAAGTTGAAAGCATCGGTGTCAATTCAGATAAATTAATCTGGAGGACTCTGTCGAATAATACCAAAGTGCTGAGAAATTATTCAAGCAGACTGAGAATGGGCTGATAGTGAAGCTTATAGGTAACGTACACCAGAATCTAAGACAATCCTGGAATTCTTGTTCCATGTTGCATGTGATGTTTAAAAAATAATAATTGCATAAATGTTGTGTAAAGTTAGTTCCCATTTATTCCAATTGCTATCCAATCTCAACAAAGACGCTTCCTGTTTAATTTTTAAACATATCTGGGTATATTTTTGTATATATGGATATATATATTTAAATGGTGTTTTTCTTAGATGGCGCACAGAGGCCAGGCAGCTCTAGCCTGACCTACAGAATGCCCAGAGCCTATCAGGCACCAGGTATAATTGGACTTCCTGCTAAGTTGAGAGCAAGTTTTATGGCGTGTTTATATGATGCAGGGCTTTTTGGGATTGGGTGGAGGGGAGTGGACACAGTTGTCCTTTCCGTGACGGCTGATGCTCCTCCTGCCGTCTTAGAGCTGGAATATTTCTCGTATTTAGAATTCCCAAACAAAGAATCCCCATTAACAGGACAGGTTGCAAAAGCTGGCAGCACAAATAATGAAGAAATCCTTTACGGTTCTTGTTTTCTATGCTTCTAATCAGTCTCAGCCTGGCTTACTCATAACTTGGGAATCTTTTTTTCTTGACTGTGTGGGAATTCTGTTATGAATGTCGTGCTTACAACTGAATTGATTTAAAGATTTTCTGAGGCGGTTGGACAACTTGTGATTATCAGATAAGTGAAATACAAACTTTGTTTTGATTGGATCAGACTCAGGAACACTTAATTTTTTGTTATTCTACCATAGTTGCATTTCTAGTAGTGTCAGAACTTGAAAACTTGCCTCTTTTCAAGCCTATAGTATTTTTTTAAAGGATATCACATCTATTGCCAATAAGCTGTCTTTCAAAGGTAGTTCCATGAAGAATATAGAGTCAGCACTCTCAAAGAACTGGGTTTTAGTGGAGCTGTTTTTACATTAGAACATCAGTCCTTTTTTAAACCCACATTTCAGATGGAAGGTTGTGTCCCTATTGCCCTGTGAGCTTTGCACCATTATTGTCTCTACCAAGCTGTCTGAGCATCTGGTAGTATCAGGTTCATCAAGTTGACTACTCTCTCACATGATGCTTTCCTTTCCCTTCCCTCTTGCCCCCCAAGTTTCTCTGCAGGAAGAATGGTGTATATTATGTTCTGTATATATGGTTGAAAGGGATTCCATACACATGCTACGGAGCAAGTGTTAGAGATGGCAAAGCCAAAGTAGTGTGCAAGTTCAATTCAGAAGAGATGTTCCTTACAGTAGGTGCTGACATAAGGAAATGCTGCTTTTTTCTCACACTAGAATTTGCCTTCTGACAGCTTTGGCCATCTTTTGTGTCAAGCTTTTGACAACTTGGAAGAAAAAGTCTGGGATATCTCCTAAGACATGAAGATAGCAAAGCTGTTAAACTTACAATTTAAGCAGGAGAGTAATGTCAGTGAAACCTGAGAGACAGTAGGTTGAATCAGCCAAGTGTGGCTGAGGAGTTTAAAACTTAATGGTACAGCAATGTGCTACCAACTTCTCCAAATCCTTTCCTGTGCATGATGGCATATTCCTCTGCTTCAACTAGCCAAATTTAATTAAGAGTTTAATTTCTTCAAGTATTGCTTTAGCAAAAGTAATATGATCAGAGGTTGTGAATGATCTTACCATTGCTATTTTTCAAGCTTTTAGTGCTCTATTAAAAATCACTTTGTCATTTCTAATCACTGCTTTAAAGATTGTCCTTTCTATTGCCAATTAACTTGCTTTCAGGAATAATACCACAGAGCAAATATAAGCCACGTCCATTCAGTGGCTAGGTGCAGGCATTGGAGGTGGATTTCAGAATTTAAAATAAATGTTGTTGTTCCCATGCCTTCTAGGGTTGCTCACATTTTAGTGTGTTCTCCTGGATGGGTGCCACCCATTTGGGAGTGAAAATGATATCACTTGTCAGCTTCGTTGTGCCTGAGGTTATAATAATATGCAGTTCGCCCAGAACTGTTGGTATGTCTCTCAACCACCTTTCCTTTGCAGCAGAATATTTATTGATTTATACCTGCCGGAGGGAGCTTCGTCCCAGAAGCTGTCACTGGCGGTACAAGTCCCACCCGGGCTCTTTGCAGGCTGATCCTTGACAGGAAACACTCCCTAGCCCCTGGATGCTGTTAAGAACCTCAGTTTTCTTCTGATTCATCTCCCACCTTCCTCCTCCTCCCCACCCTAGCTCCATGCAGGCTTAGCAGTCAAATAAAAGTACCTATTTAGCAAGTGCTTACAATCAGGATTTTAGGCAAAGGATTGAAAAAAAAAATATGCATGTGAAAAGCTTTAAGCTAGGATTGTGTTTTATAGCTCAGACCTGTAGCTCCCAGGCCTGCTTAACCTACTTCCTACCCCAGCATTAGTACTAGGAATTCGGGTGACACCTGAATAGGTGAATAGGCACGGTAACGCTTTATTTCCCAAATGCTGCAGTCACTTTAGAATTTTCTTCCAGTGCCTCTTCTTGTTTTGATAGTAAATTTTAGGAAAGAGTTGAAGTGCCTTGAAGAAAAACAGCAGATAGAAGTAGAAAATCTGGGTACTGTACAGTGATTTCTGCTACCTCAACTGATACCCAGTTTATTGGGAGGTAAGTGAAGCGCTTCCTTTGACTGAGCAGTTTAGTTCTTATGTTTTAGCCAGTTGGAGGGATTGCATGGCAGCCATTCACTTTGACTTTCTAGGTGTGGTAGTTTCATTTATGTTAAGTGTCACCATGTGCATATTCTATGGAGTTTGTAATTTCTAAACAATCATCAAATTTATTTTGTTAGTGCATGTTATCCTATTGTCAGAGATAACCGCTATAGCCACATACTGTTTGGCTGAGATGTATCTATGAGATCAGGCCTTGATTTGTGCAAGTGTGTTCCTAATGCATCTTAATCCTGTACTGGAGATGAAGGTTTTGTTTTTATTTTTATATCTTTTACAACAATTATGATAAACAGTTTGGGGGCTTGCATGAAATCTAATTATACTATTGGGTTTTTAACTAGACAGAAAAATGGTATGTTGCATACAGCTAGTAATTACTGTGAGACTCAGAAGATATATTTGAAAAAGATCTGGTGGTAACTGCTTAAAATATTGCAGCTGCTGTGGAATTTGTTTTTAATGTTAGGTTGGATATATATTCATACACGGTACATCTAGTTACCAAGTCTGACTTAACTAGTAGTTGTCTTTTTTATGATGTTGAGCCACCAAAATGAGGGAGGAAAATACCACGACTATTTGTTTTTTAGTTTGGATCCTGGTGGTTTGGTTTGTTTCGTTGTGTTTTGTTGGGTTTTTTTTCTTTTTAAGGACTAATATTGTTGAACATCTAAGAACTGCAGTGGTTGAAGTCTAATGTATTGGCTTGAGCTGGTACTACCAAGCTGAGTTTCACTGCCCCTGTACCCTACCCTTTCAACATGGAACACATTTAGAAGGGGGGAAAAAAGAAAAATCATAGTTTTGCCAGAAGAGAATACTCTCCACAAATGTCTGCCTATATAGAGGCATGGAGAGAAAAAAAGCTGCTTCCACAGTGATATTATCCTCTACTTGGGTACCACAAAGACCACAGAAGAAGGGAGGGTGTCTAGGCAGGCTCCATTATGGCTGAATTGCCAGGTTTAGACATCGTTTTTTCTCAAGAGCACTGGAACTTCTAGCTACAAAAACTTTCTTGTTTTCATTCTGGTAATATGCTTCACAACTAAGTTCCCATCCGTCAGCTGTGCACATATGACCTGTTCCTCCTTAAAAGACAGAAGTGTGTGTAGTTTCCTCAATCAAGACAAAGCTCTATTTGCTGTTGTTTACTGTTGCATGGGATGGGATGTTCTTGGTAATCCATTCCTGTGTGGTGTTTTGAGTATTAGCTGTCTTTAGCTCTGCACAAATACATCTGAAAAAGAGAGTGTGTGACCTGAAACATGAAAATGCTTGAATCCAGCAGTGACCACCAGTTCTTATTTGGAAAATTAGAATAATAAATACCAGAAAGAGATTATCTCTTTTTTGGGGTGTCAGCCACAAATGAGAAACTCTGGTAATTCTAAAGTAAGAGCTGGAACTTGAGAGAAGGTAAAATTGAATTATTCCTCCTTCCATTAGCTCAGAAGACAATGCATAGGTCATGTAACTGAGAACTAAAGCATGGAGCTTTTTACTTTTTGGGAAAATAGTGTTTGGTGAAAGTCTTTGTCTCCCTTCAGGTATAAATTAACTAAAAGTTAGCTAACAAACTTGTGGATCAATGTTCTGTTTAGGTATTATATAAAATAGCTGCTAATGTAATAATAATTAATACTGTGTAAATTAATACTGTGTAATAATTAATACTGTGTAAATATCCACAACAACTAACTGGGATATGAAAATCTCTCTACTTTAGTTTAAATATTATTTCATATGGTCTTATTTCACTGCAGCTCCCTCTCAGGCTTTCACTTTTATCTCCAGCAAACAGTTAGAATCAATATGCACTGTAATATCATCAGATCTGCACTTCTAATGCAGGAACTTAATGGTCACCTGATATGATTACAGCAATAATAAGAGATCAACATGCTTCACAGTTGCACAATTCATGTCTTTTATGATTTATTTTGCCCTAATCCCACTAAGTGCTGTGCAATATTTGTAGAGAGTTACTGAGTGACTGGAAGGCAACAAGTTCAGTTACACATAAATTCCATTTCGGAATTGATTTAGTTCTCTGGAGTTGTTAAGTGAAGCTTTATTAAGGGAAGGTGCAAATCTCCTTTGTCTTAAGGGTTAATTGTCTAGCAACAGAAACAATGAGTGGTATTCGTTTTATTTTTTCCTTGAGAGGATTAGAGATTCTCAATTATTTTTTTAACACCACCTTCTTCTGTCACTTCACTGAAATAGCTGTTCTATTTCATTATCCTTGTAAGAGTAGAGTTTCAGATGAACTGTTTCCCTGAGTGACTTCTCTCAACAATGTAAAAATCCTACTAGTTCTCTCAGCTTTGACAGTTTATGCAACAATCATGGCACACCCCCAAGGTCAGCTATAATTCTCTGGAAACAAGGCCAGGAACATTTCTTTAAACTGAATTCTAGCAGCCTACAAAGAAACATCATGTCCTCACACCAAATGTTTCAATTAGACAAGACTTGATTTCTGAGGCTTTCTTAGCAAATCATCACAATTTGTGTGGCTGAGGTGTGGAGAGCCTAAATCTGATTCCAGAACCAGATGTTTTTCCTACGTTCTTTTAGCAGACCAGTGATTTTTAACCTTCAGACGCAAACTAGTAATGTAACATGTATGAGAGTGAGGGTGGAGAAGGAGAACTTCCTCAAAACCTTATATAGAAAGGTGGCTGAATTGATGACATTGAAATGGCGAACAAAATGCACAATTAAACGGAGTCCATCAAGATTTCTTCATTCAACCTGCTTCTTTATTGAATCGCTGTGGGTGCATTAGGAAAGAATTTGGGCCTGTAGTTTTTTGTATGTGCTGCCATTTTTGTGAAGCTCTCTGAGACTTGAGGTGCAACCACGCACATTTCTGGGGTTTGGTGGTTTGGTTTGGTTTTTTTTCCCCTGCTGGGATCATTTGTGACTGAGACAAAATGTGTTCTTTAACATCGTTGATTGTTTTATTAAAGCAACAATAGGCTAGGTATTGCTTTATTACATCGAATTTGTATCTGTGTATAAAATGCTTTTTCTGGTTAAGGCTGCAGAGGAAAACCCCAAATCAATGTTTTGGGAGAATAAGGGTCAAGGACTGTGTAGACTTAAAGTATATTTGTTGGGGAGAGTGTAGACTCAGGGAGGGCACAGAATTAATACCCTTTCTCTCTAGAAACCTATTAATTTTTCAAACGGCATGATGCATGCTTTGACTTTCAATATATGGGTTCTAGTAAAACAGAAAAGCAACCCACAGTTGTCTTTTACAATACGGAATTAATCTTTGGGACCTCCCAATGAGACCGAGAACTTATTTTTGTTTCTTTGGAAGAAACTAAATAGCTAATTCTGTGGATGAAACTTTTATGAGTATACTGGTATAAAAACTGGTTTGGGTTAGGTGGATGTAGAAACATGAATACCTCCTAGTTACTTTGGGCTTGATTTCTTCTACACCACCCCCCCCCCCCCGCCTCCTTTT
>VXAK01020814.1:45656-181708 GCA_013399435.1 Arenaria interpres
AAAAAAAAAAAAAAAAAAAAAAAGCATGGACTTATAGTAATAAGGGGAATTTGTTGTCAGTTTTCCATGTAATTCTGAGCTTATTTGTGTTCTTCACATGATGAATCTGCTCCGTTCAGCTTGATGAGGTTGAGAATTTGGGGGATTTTTCTTTTATTTTCCCAGAAAATGGAATTGTATTGGAGATTTCTTCTGAAGTTAAGATGGTTTTCAAAGTAGGAAACCAGTTAGATTTTGTTTTGAAAAGGAGCATAGGAAAGAAGCGACCCTTTTGAATGGTCCCTGCTTCAAGTACTTCTTAAGATGGACCCTGAAACTGAGAAAGAAAAAGCAGATTTGAAAGGTGGGAAGGTTCTTGTTCTCCACCTCTCAAGTAGATGGACCCTATTTCATGGTCCTTAGAGCCACTGTACTAGGGAGCCTGTTTTTGGAGGGAAGTATGAGATATGGAAGAACAGGGCAGGGAAATCAACCTCTTGGAGAAGAAATCTCAGCAGTGAAGGGAGAGCAATTGACACCATCATTGCATTTGGAAAAAGCCAACAAGCGTGGAGTCTATTGTGTACAAACTTCCAGGATTATGGTAAAAATGTGTTGCCCCTCATCTGAAATCTCGCATCCCAAAGGCTAAAAATGTCTCTACTCCCTGAAGAATGATCTGCAATATCCGCTCATTGTCTCTTCTCTTCTTCTAGCCCTGGAACTGAATTCCAAAATGCTGTGTGTCAACCTGCTGAAGCAGCAACTGAAAGAGGTGGGAAAGGATGGATCACTCTTTGTTTATGTGCTTCTAAAGCAATTCTCCATGAATGAAGAAGATTATTTTTGAAAATACCTTCTCTCATAACTGCCTTATGCTTGCTTTGTTAAAAAAAAATTTCAGGTCCCATATAACATTGTAAAGTAAAGCGCAAAACATTAGTGATAATGAGAGCTAGTAAAATCCTTGCTTTGGATCACAGACCATATTCTGTGTTACTGATTATACTTTCATAGGGCTAGCCATCAGCCCATTTTGCCAAAACCCGTGTTATTAAGTAGCAGATGCAGTGCTAGAAATAAAAGAGAGAGTAATTAAGGTTACGTAAGGGCGAGAAATGCAGTCTCTGTGCAGCAGCTGCTAATTGTTGCAGTCATATTGGACAGTGGTGTGATGGATGGCTGTGCAGCCATTTCTGCGTTAGGTTATCCTTTGGAGAGGATTCGTTCAATGGATTTGAGTGTGCTATATCATATCTTTAGGTTTGCTGCATGAGAAGTTCTGAAGTGGATAAGGTCACTATGGAAGAACTAAGTTTTTTCTACATATCTTCATAACGTACTGTAAGATTCTGATCTTTCATCAGTGAAGATAACCTTAGTAGTACTCAAGAATTCTGAGCATAAGCAAGGAAAATTGATTTACCAGACATCTTGAGAACAGGAGAAAATGACGGTGATGACACACGTTGCTGCAGGATGCTGCAGTGTAAGTTCTCGTGGACTCTTCAAAATCCCAAACACAGAGTATTTCTTTGATATCCCTAATGTTAAAAGATTAAAAGTAAGATTGAAACTGGTGGCTTGCGGTATTACTGTATAGTTAGCACTCAGCATAACCTACAGTGTCCTCAGGCCAATATGCAAAACCGGAGGTTTTAGTCTTATGCCTTTAGGCCTTGTATCAGAGCAGGAGCTGACAAAGTCATTTTTTCCAAGTCTGACTCAATGTCTTCATTTGGAAAGTCTGCCTCATTCATATTCTGAGTGAAAGCACGGTTACATCACATATTATCCCAGTGTCCTTTTTTGTCAGTTCTGTAATATAAAGTACCAGCATCGATATGTTTAGCTGAGGATGAGGTTCTGCAAAGTAGAGGCCCGTGAGGCGGGCTTTCTTCTGCAGCTTACTGCATGTGTCAGACCATTTCCTACAATCTGCACAATTACATTTTTCTGGAAGGAAGGTACTAAAAGAAAATATCTAAATCTGCATTTAAATTTACAATTCCATAAGATATAGATATCAAAGATCTTTATTAGCTGTAGCTACTTCTTGCTGAACTTAAGTCTAAACTCTGTAATCTCTGAAATCAGTCTGCTTATGACCCCCTTCCCCTCCCCTTCCCTGCCTGGAGCCTGGCTACCCCTCCCGTCTCGCTGGGGACAGGTTTTTCTGTTGGAGCTGCAGCTTTAACCATTTCTACTGAGGCTCATTGTAGCAGGGAGTGGGTTTTTCTTGAATCCTGGTGTTTTCCATTCTGTAGAGTACACTCTGCATCTAGAGTGGATCAGAAAAGTGTAATACTTGGCTGCTAGATGTGTAGCCAAAAGAAAATAAATTTGCTAGTAATAGTGCCTAAAATCTGTTAATTGAAGAGAATGAATCAATAATGGAGAATCCCGGAAGGTAAGCAATTGTTGAAGCTTGTTAATGTGTAGGAAATAACAGGTGATGTAACCTAAACAGTAGCACTGAGGGAAAAGCCTTATCACCAGAATTCATTTTAGAAGCTTTATACCTTTAGCCACTCACAGAAATGAGAATAAATTTGTGTAGAGTGCAAAAACTGCACTAGACTTCTGCACTTACACTTAGCGATTCAGCCATACCTGAAGTCTGCTTATTATGGTTCAATCATGGTGACCAAATACTTAGTATTTCTAAGTCACGAAGCACATTGCAGATCTGTAGAGGAGCAGTTGTTTAGCAAAAAGAAATATGTAGATAATGCCAGTCTAAAAAACTGCCTTATTCTGTTCTTAACATATGGGTGATCATCAGATAAAAGGCTTTTTAATTAGAAATGTTAGAGGTTGTACTACTTTTATCTATTTAAAACTTAAGAGAAAACAAATAACAGCATAACCTGTTGCTATGCAACATCATGCAAGAAAGTAAAAACTAGGCAAAAATGATTGCTACAAAAAATGTGACTAAGCATACTGTGTATGAGGCCTGACCTGAGCTGCTTCAGCTGACTCTTGCAAAACACAAATATAACTGTGGAATTGATTATTTAGTGCACATCTGGGCAACACTTACACAATAATCGGTCCTGAAAATTCATTTTGCTAATGAGTTTAATGTCACTTGATGTAGTTGTTTGTGTGTTATAATATCCCCTTTTTTTAGGACATCCTGGATGTACCAAAGTAACACTGACAAATCAGATTATCCAACAGTTAATCCAATGGCTTCTCCTTGTGAACCCTGCTTCTCCATTATGGCTTACATTATCGCAGGACTTCTAACCTAAGATCTCACATTTCTTTATAGGGGAATAAGATCAAGGAAATATTGCTGTCTTAAATTGCTATAGCCCAGAGGTAAGGAAAATAAGCATGGGATAAAGCAGGATCTAAAGCACACAACCACTGCTGCTAATTATTTCTATCTAAATCACAGAAGATGGGGATGGCTTAATGGAGACATCACAAGATCTCTCAAGTGGGGACAAATGCTTAGTTTTTGTTAAATGCATTGAAAACTTTAAGGTAAAAAAACTTTTTAAAATGTTTAACAGCTTTTTTTTTTTTGCTTTTTTTTTTTTTATTTCAGGTAAGAAGAGAAGGGAGGATACCATCCAAGTAAAATCATCTCACCATATGTATAAAAGAGAGAAGAGGGGATTTTTATAGTTTCTCGTTTTAAAGCAGTATTACAGAATGGACTACCAGGTCTCCTGTACTGACTGGGTAAGTGTCTGGCACAAAACACAGCCAACCAAATAACTATCAGAACGTAATTTCAGTGTGTGCTATTAAGTGTGAATAAGTATCCTTGAGGGCAGCTCAAAATTCATTTTTGCTGGTATTAATAAGAGCTTACAGAGTGTAATAACAGAAACGACACCAGGAAAAGTGTCCTAAACTAAGGAAATTTTCGTGGAGTCAGTGCTGGAAACGCAGTGCTTTCCTTTTGTCCCTGTGCCCCTTGTGTGTTTGGCTGGAGAGTTTTGCCAAAACAATTAGGATAGTAACATGCAGTTACACAGAACTCTTTACTAGCCCAACAAAAAGTTTATCTTACAAGTTTTGCACTCAACTAAAGTGGTAGTTGACCTTAGGGTCTCTATAAAGCTCATATTGCTGTGCTTACTCTGCCTAATAGCCGTGTTCTGTCTCAGCTTACAAACTAAACCATTGCAGCCAGAGAAAATTACTAAAATGCGCAAGAGAAAAAACAAAACAAAACAAAAACAAAAGAAAAATCAACCCTTTCTGTAAAGCCTGACTATAAATGTCTTGCAGTGGAAATAGTAGAGGATCTCACGTAGGACCAGCACTAGCTGGTGTATTAGTGCAAGGTTATACTGGTACACAAGCCAGAGCAACTGAGAGGCCAATAGCGGACATTGATCTTACCAAAGCTCAAGTGAGTCCAGCATTAGAGCTTCTCTTCCATTACCACTGCTGCCAGTCTTGCAGGTGGCCTTTTCACATCATAAAATTAGTGAGTTCAGAAAGTAGGGCTAGTTCTGTGTGCTGTATAATTACAGTATTTCTATCACAAGGTGTGCTAGAGGTGCAAAAGTGTTGTAGTAAAGCTGAGGGGTGACTTCATTGCTCGCTATAGCTTCCTGAGGAGAAGTGGAGAGGAAGGTGCTGATCTCTTCTCCCTGGTATCCAGTGGTAGGACACGTGGGGATGGTCCAAAGCTGAGCCAGGGGAGGTTTAGACTGGACATTAAGAAGCATTTCTTTACTGAGAGGGTGTTCAAACACTGGAAGAGGCTTCTTAGAGAGGTGGTCGATTCCCCAAGCCTGTCAGTGTTTAAGATGCATTTGGACAATGCCCTTAACAACATGGTTTAACTTGGTCAGCCCTGAATTGGTCAGGCAGTTGGACTAGATGGTTGTTGTAGGTCCTTTCCAACTGAAATGTAATGTTCCATCCTGTTCTGTTCTATTCTGTTCTAGTCTGGATAAGGAAACGGCTGTGGCTACGCAACTCTGTAGGTGACATTGTCACATGCAGTGACAATCAGGAAGAATGGAAGGGGACCTGGCCGGACAGCAAGACGATCAAGACCCTCACTAAGTAGCCTGGGCCCACTAGCTTTCCCAACCCACCAGCCGGTGCAGGAAGCAGAATTCCAGAATCTTAGTGCAGTTTGGAAAATTTCCCAGGCAACAATCTGGTCAAGACCTTTATCAAAGCAAATATGCAGAAGCTGATATTTTGCAAGCTTTCATTGATCTGATAAAAGCATTGGATGGGGTAAGTTGCTGTAATCTTTGCAGTCTCACAGAAAGTCATTATCTGTTTAAGAAAATTACATTGTATTACAGAAGTGCTTCATATGAGTGCAAAATGAAGTTAAATAGAATTATACTTTCCATAGGACAACTCAACGAATACATCTTCTAACTAGTCTTGTTTATGCTGTTCAGTAAAATAATGTATATGATTACTGCAACCTTAAAATGAGCATTTGGATTTTGAAATTCAGGGGTGTCACTTATTTTCTCGAGATAGTCTGGTGGGTCTAAAAAGGCTAAATGGACAGGTAGGAATTCTTGATTATAGCTATGCATAGGTTATCCACTCCAATTTCTGATTTATAGCTGCTGGAACAGAAATTTATTTTTCTACAGACAGCTTTTGATTTGGCTGTCAGATGAAAAATTTGGGCTGCTTGAGGGAACAACAAAAAAGAGTGTCTGTTGCCCCTCTGAACTGACCTCCATCTTTGAGAACTGCTTATTTTTGGAATATGTGTCAGTGATAGTGAATGCCTACTGAGAAATGGACTCAGAAAAAAAAGGCCATCACTGACAGGCACTTTCAAGAAAATACTGGTCTGGCATCAGGCTCTCTGCCAGGTGCATTAAGGTTTTGTGCTGCTTTTGTCAATGCAGTGTAAGTCTTTGGAAGCTGGACAGAAGGTCTGTGGACTGGAGGAGCTCTGCTATGGAGACACCAGCTTTCCCTGCTCTGTAGGACACTGTGATGAGTTGATTGGTGGCAGTGTTCTGACTGACTGTTCACGAAGGCACTACTAACTAAAGTCCAGCTGTGACAGACCAGAGGTATTGTGCATTTGAAGGAAGGATGAGCACCCCTTATCTGTGTGGTGAGGTTGAAGGGGGTTACAGGAAGCACAGTCACTGCCTGAGGGGCTTTGGGGGCTGTAAACGCACTCCTGACTGCTTGCAACAATAGTACCTGATCTTCAAGATCTCAGCCACAGGTAACCCTGAAAATACCTGACCATTTTGAGGGAGGACACAGGTTTATGCCAGCTCTCTGAGTGGAAAGCATGCAAGTCAAAGGATGCACCTGGCGGCAGCAGCAGCGCGTTGGCTCCCATACTGAATGGCAGCGTAGGTTATGGGCTACCTGTGGGCCTGGGAGCTCATCTGTCCTTGATTCACCTATGTCTCGTAATGCTGCCATCCTCAGCTTTGAGGAATTTGCTTTAGTGATGTCAAGAATTATGTTAAATAATAAAATACCATCTCTAATTTTAAACTTACATCTTACTGTAAATAATAGGAATCTGACTACTTGATTCAGAGGTGAACCTATCAAAACCACATTTGCTTACAGTAGAAACAGAATTTAAAATTTTGTGTGCCCACAGGCATCCACAGAAATTTCAGAGGTGGAAATGTGAAAAGAGATGAAATTATGCAAGATTCTCTGGTGAATGTGGGTGGGGCTGTTTTGAGAGTTTTGTGATGTATCCTTTTTTTTTTTCCCCTTCAGGTAAGGCCAACAGAACAGGACACACTCTTATTTTTGATATGGTAATTGGCAGTGTGAATTATTGACTTAAAGTGGTAGTGAATGTACATGTGTGCCAAGAGTATACTATGTAAGGCGGACCTAGGATGTTCATTTTACGCAGGTGGTTGTCTGCAGCAAAAGGGCAGTGTCAGGTGATTCAATAGCATCAGTGTTTTGAAGTGTCGCAGCCAAATCTGCCAAAGGTTGTCTGTCTGAGACCTAGGTCTCATAAAAATTACTTTTTGCATCCTGAACTGCATTTCTTTATAACAGTGTAAGTCACAAGAAAGTAATTTTATAGCTTACACTTTTTCCCCCTGTTCTTACAGCTAAAAACAGCTTAAGTTTTGCATAGCTCTGTAGCTCAGAGAATGAGATTAAAATCCTCCTACCAATTCTAATATTACTAGGTTTAGACATACAGTATTTTGCTTCATTCTTGTGAATGTGAAAAGATGCACACTGTTGTTCAATCAGGAGAAAAAGTTATGGTCCCTAGCTTTGGGCACTTACAGTCTTTGGGCCTCTTCCCTCCTGAAACAAAGAGGAATTCTACAGTTGTCTGTAAAAGGTGCAGGACTAGATTCTAAATCATCCTACAAAGCATTAATGTTCTATTAAAGAAATAAACTTTTACTAAGGAGCCGAAGAAAAAGCTGCCAGTCTAACTTATTCCATATAACCAAGAGGGTGATTAAATGTTCCAAATATGCAGAAGTCAAATGTCCCATTTCTGCTTTAAATCTTTTCCTTTTATAGGCTGTGGGTTATACTCCCTGCTTTGAAAACCTGTGCTGTTTAGGAACAAGAATTTATTTACAGTTTTAAAAACTTGCAACTAATCTTGGATGAATAGTCTAAATTAACCTTTGGCAGAGAAGTTGTCATTTCTAAGCCAACACATAACTGCATTTTGCATTAGTTCAGGAATATTGGGTACTTTGAGGGGTTAAGAATGAAATATTTTCCATGATTCATATCTCTTTTAGTTTGAAAAGTCAACAACTCTATTCCAATGTAGCCAAAAGGGGTTTTCAGTCCAAAATATCTCGTTGCTTGCAATTAATTTGGGTTCTTGCAGTTAGGGTTTTGTATCACAATGCATTAATGCATGAAAGCAGCTGCACAATGAGTAGTGCCACATGTTCGAGCTAAAAATAATCTGTGTATATTGTTACCGCACAAACAGTTGTACATTTGGTCACTGAAGATAATCTCTTTGTTAGAACAGCGGAGACACATATGGCAGAATCAGATACATGTTGTAGAACTGTGAGGGGACGTTTGTGTTGCCTGCTTGTGCCACTTAACCACAACCCATCCTCTTCTCTCTGGGCAGGGCTGCTGAGTCCTATTATTTAAACCCATGAAAAAGTCCAACAAAACTTTTAATGATAAATATACTTAGGGAAATGGAAACAACTTTTATTTTCCCCTGAAATTAAGATTTTGGAACTTGGACAACTGACATGGTGCTCTAGGGAGGAGGAAAAAAAAGCTATGCTAGTTTAGAATTAATTCTGTTTTGCCGACATATCTATGGGAGAAGGAAAAAAAAAAAAAACCTGAAAATGGTGTGCTTTGGTGTGCTTTCCAATTTACTAAGCTCAGTCCTCCTTCCACTTGCAGGTCAGTGTTTTGTGGACCCACTGAAGAATCTGTGCCTTTCAAGAAACTCCAGAAAATTAATTCTGACCCCCATCCTACTAAGGTATGTAGAGTGGCTTGCCAACAGACAGCTCCTTCATCCAAATCTACAGTAACCTTTGGGTCTCAAAAGCACTTGTTTCTACTTCCAGCCTTGCAGCTTAATCTCTGCTCTCCATTCCAAAGTAAATTACTCAGAGGAAGAGTTAGATATTATGTCTAAGTTTTTCTTTTGTTCCTTATATGAAACCAGTTCTGTGGCCTACATCTCCTGCTAGGCCTATCAGTAGTTCTCCAGTGCAGTGCTGCACTACGCTAGAGCCTGGGTCTTTAAACGTGCTGGAGACTGCTGAAGTGCAGCAAAATGGAGGAGATAATATCAATTAGCATAAGAAGACAGCAGGACTGCCAACTATCACCGCTCAATAGCTGCTAACTTCTTAGGCAAGTTATATGTCTTCATTTTCCAAGTTTCAGTACTGTGCAAGGTGCTTAAGTGTCAATAGCCATAACTGACAGGTTTTGATTGCTGCCACTTGATGCCTTTTAGCTGGGATGAGTGTCTCCAATCAACCAGCTTGGATTATAAATGACCAGTGGAAACGATGAGGCTCCATTCCTGCAAGTAAGTCTTGATCTCATCTGACAAGACACAGTTGTTGATTACCAAGTGAAACCTGTAGCCTGTGCTCTGTCTGAACAGAATGGGAATATGGTTGAAAAAATATACCCAGTCATAGTACTAGCAGATAATTTATAATTAAAGCATATTATAATTATGGTTTATAAATGAGGCGCTTATAACCATTTACCTGTCAATAGGTAAATGTCTAATGTTTTTAATAGTTGCCTTCTCTTATGTCTGTTAAATTGTATATATTAATGATAATACACCATCATGCTGATATATGTTGGTTGTCTGTCTTCCAATATAAAGCTGCAATTACATACTGACAGTGGAAAAAGAGGCTGGGATCTTGCAGCTTGAGAGCACACAGAAAAGGCAGGAAAGAGTCAGAGAAGTGTTTAGTTTCACGTTAGGAAGAAGCCAAGAGAGGGAGTTTTTATGTCCAGAGTATTAGTTATACAGAGCTAATTTGATTTGTGATTAAAGAAACTGGCTGCTGTTGCATCTCTTTCTGAGAAAGTGGGAAATGAAAAAGCATATATTCTCTCCAATTAAAATTAGAGCTAAACTTGGTTATTAACTACTTCTAAATGTGAAGAACTTGACTACTGACTAATTACTTGAGCCAGAAAGAGCAGTGGTAATTTGAGCACTTCTTTTTCTTATTTCAAACACAGGTCTCTGCTTTGAACTGCCTGCCTTTATTCCTTTTTTTTTTTTTTTTGAGAGAGAGACAATAGTAATATGCGCCCATGAAGGCACTTGCAATGTACAAGGACTTCTGCTCTGCATTGGCAGACAAGTAGATGTAGTTCCGGCATCTCATTTGTGCTCACTAGACCTATACTGACAGTAAACAATCAAAAAAAACCAAAAAGCTGTGTGCTAGCAAATTTTTTATTCCTACTTTTGCCAAGATGTGCTTGTTTATGCACTGTCTCTATGCCAGGATTTTCAGTTACAATGGCATTAACATGTACCCTCTTCTCCCTTCTTTTATAACTAGTAAGCTTATTTATTTTTCTTTAAATTAGCTGTTTTAGAAATGCTGTTATCACTTTAAACAGCTTCTCTTTTCTAGAATAATAGCTTAGTTGTGTACGTAACCCAAAAGTTCAGACTGCAAAAAGCTGTTGTAATGTGGAGCTAGAGAAAAAGATATGCTAATTTCATATTATATTACAGGTTTCACTGTTTCTATCTCTTTTTACCATAGTAATTTGTTTTTACTAATTTTAATGTGCTGTTCTGCCCTAGAAATTTCAAGTTTCTGAATTCTGGATATTTTTTTGGAGAGACTTAAATACTCCCTATAGCCAGCATCCCTGTACCTAAGATTTCATTCTTAAACTTCATTTTATAACACATGAATAAGGGAATTAAAATATTCATAAACACAGAAACAGGATTAGGAATCTTCAAGATATCTAGAACTGCATGTTATGTGTCCTCCAAGAAACTAAGAGGTAACTATTAACTATTCAGAACTTCTCTCTTGATTTGGGTAGAAATTTTGACAGCTACCCTTAGGCTTCAAACCATGGGGAGTACTGGGACAGTTTGGTGACTAAAATGGAATCCAAATGTTTAGGTTTCAAAACAGGTACCTAAATGCAGTCAGTTAATAAGCTATCATCGTTATTTATTTGCATTTCATCTTGCCCTTCTCTTGGGCTTAGGCTTCACTTTATTTCACTCAGAATTCACAGCCTAGAAACGTCTCTTTGTAGATTAACCTCAAACTTGTTTTCAAAGGAAGAATGGAGGTCTGCTTTTTATTTAAAAACCCTTCTTGACGAGGCTGCCTGTCCAGCAGGTGGGGGAATTTCATCCTAAACCCGAAGAGAGACTGAACCAGAAAGATGCACTCTGTCTTGGAAAGTGGGCACTCTGCCCCTTTTGTTTGGAAGCTGCACCAGCCTGCAGGGTGGAAAAAAATGCATTGTTCAGTAAACCCAAGTGTGATCGTCAGAAGGTATGTAACAATTTACTAGCTTATTGGTTGTCAGCTGCCTGAAATGGAGAATATCCCAAACTATGTCAGCATTTCGTATTAAATAGTAGCTAATATAATATATTTAGTGTTGGGAGCAGGAACTGAAACCTAGAAGCTCACACCACTACCATTCCTGGATGGCAATTCACCACTCTGTTTCCATTGCCTACTGTTTCTCAGGCTTATACATCTATCGCTCACTGTTGCAAAGATCCTTCATCTTAGTGGATTAAACAGATAATGTCCTCCCTCTCTGCTCATTTTTGCACAACAGTATCCATGGCCCAATCACAGACACCAAATCAGGATTCAGGGAAAATTTGTGAATACCAAGCCACCCCACGCGTGGAAAAATCAGGAGGGATTAGTCAGTATATCAATGCTTTTGTCTGTGCTCAATTATGGAATGTTTTTAGTCATCCTTTTAGCTTTGCTGTAAAAAATAGAGGTGTCTGTTGACTCCTGGTTGCTTAAACACCTTAGTTATTGGGTTTAAATCTCTACTGTTTTTACTGCCATTTACTTTGATGTCTATGTGCTGTCACCTAATTTGCTCTTTTTCTTCTTGCTTTCACCTATGCTTGGGAAACTCAGCCCTTAGGAAAATGAGATGCATCTGGGAACATTCAAAAGCCAAGATTCAGACAAAAACTTTGAAGGGGACTGCTAAGAACCGAGGCATTTCAGGTTCCAGGATAATGCAGAGTAATACAAGGTTTGGAAAAATTTCAGTTTTGGATTCAGAAACTTAAATTATTTTTCATGCTCTCATTACCTAAGTCTTGCTTTTTCCTTTTCTTTTAAACAAGCGAAAGGTTTTTTTTAACAAGTATTTTTATATATACCCAAGTTCCTACTACTGCAATTATCTGTAAAATTGAACACGTTTAATAATACTGTAAAGAAACTTTTAAGAAATGAAAAATCCCTTTTTAGACAAAGCATCAGTGACATAACCAAGGGTAGATTACAGAAAAATCTTAATATCTATCATTTCTGGTGCACAAAGAAATTATATGTTGAGAGCTGTGTCTCAGTGCTGTCAGTCTTTGTAGATGTTTAAGGTCCCATGGAGAAGGCTATCTTGCAGAAAGAGAAAATAGATCTTCCCCCTTAATTTCAGTCTCCAGGATAACAGAGTAGTGGCTTCAGTGGTGGAAGTGCCGAATTTCCTCCCTCAGGTTTTCTTTATAAAAGACTGAGCTGACCTTGATTCTTTTCTCCACTGGGGCTAGAGGGGGAACAAAACAGGAAAGAAACAAACAAAGAAAAAAAACACCAAAAACACCCAAACAAAAAAAAACACCAAAAACCTCTTTCCCCCTTAGGAAGAGTTCAGTGCATTATTTTCTGAGAGTGAGAATTTAACCATTGGCTACGTTGGGTATTTTACCTCCTCAACCTGATGATTTTTGAAGTTCCCATTTTAACCAGCTTTCTGGCTTGGATGAGCAGGATGTCAGCAAGGGCTGAAGTATTTATTAGGTAGCAGAATATAGAAAATACATGTGCTGTAGTGTAGAGCATGGCTGTCTAATTCCTTTTCTATTCTTAACCTCAAGTGTTTAGTCCCTGAAAAAGGAGGATTACAGGGAACTGAGAGTATCTAATTTTGAACTTTGTAAAGATGTGATGTGTTGCATATAGGTATCTAGGCTATATTGAAAAGAAAGAAAAAGTTGCTTTTTTTGCATGGAGCAAGAAGTGCTTTTTTAATTTTTAATTGGTATTACATTTCAAAACAATAGGAAAACAGTTTTTCTTATTGTTATGTTAATAATGGACCTCTTTTGAGTCTACATGCTGTATTGCTAATGACTTTGTATGTACTTGAGAATTCTCTAGGGATATCTATCTTACACAGTTGAGATAAGGCTGAAATGCATTCCCCAAGCAACTGGATGTGTTGTCCTTCTGTAGATGCGCTCTGTAAAGTAGCATAAGCAAAAAGAATGAAGAAGATAGGAGAGCTGGGGCAGAAAAAGTTGTGAAAAGGGGGCTCTGGGCTTTTAATTTGTTTAAGGTGTCAGAAACCCTGAGGTGTCAGAAATAGTATGTGTCATTTGTTTCTCAAGATTAGAGTGTTTTTTTTCAGTTTTACAAATATCATCTAGTGCTCCTTGTAAAGACAACAATCATTCCTTTTGTTACTGCCCATGAAAAAATCACAGTGATCACTGTGATACGTGGGAGAGAAGTAGTAGCCTATCAAAAAAAAAAAAAAAATGGAGATCTGAATGTTGGTTCCTTTTCACTTTCACAAAGCCGTAGCTTTTTTGTAAAAATTTGCATACTTTTTACACTAATTTGCGCTGAAATTATGTTCCTGTAGCCCAACTGCTGCATAAGGCATTTCCCTCCTATAAGAAAATGTAGATACCTAAATCCAGAACTGAGTCTGTAGCTTGGCTGCTACAAACTAGCGCTTACTCCCTTGTGAAATGGGGTAATGTGGCTGGGAAAATATTAGCTAATTTAGAGCTTTCTGAAAAAGGAGCTGTGAGAAATCACAAGACAGAAATGGAGGTCGTTGGCCAAAACCCATCAGAAGAGAAGAGACTGGGTGATCAAAGAGGAGATCCCAGAAAACTGTGAGGAGAGTCCTGCATCCTGTGCTGGACGAGACCACTTCTGCAGGTCACTGCAGGCTGCTGATGAAACAGAACAAATAGTACTGGACCAAGAGAGAGGAATAATGCAGCTATTAAGGTAAGCAGTTCTGCTGTGTACTGGCACTATTAAAATATAATGCAAAGAATTAGAAATGGAAGACTGTTGAAACCAGTATGTCAATGGCAGAACCACCTGCTTTTATCCTACTTCAGGAGCTTGGGAGAGCAAAGAATGGAAAGTAGCGCACATAAGGAAAGATTGAAAGGGGTGGGCTTGAAAGGCATAGAACTATTAAATACTTTTTACGTTGGAAAAGCTTAATAAACAATGTGATCAACCTATGAATAGGAGCTGAAGCTCCTATCTGCATTTAGATAAGGCATAACAAAAAAATAGACATGCAATGTCTGAACCACCTAGAAATTCTTCTTGGGAATATGAATTTGACCAAGAAGTAGGAAAATTAGGCTTCTAGAACATGAACAAGTTCTGGCTAGGTAAAACAGGGCTTGATTTCAAAATGGCAAGTAACTGTTTATTCAATAGAAGGAAGGCTATTTCTATTTTGTTCGTGCAAGTGAAAGAAATTATTTGCAAACAACGGGTTTGCAGTAAACAAGTTTCTATTTGTTTACAGGAGCATTCTTTGCAGCAGCTCTTCACAGAAGACAGTTTTATGTTTGGGGGTTTTTTTTGCTGTTTTTTTTTTTTGCTTTTTGTTTTTTTAGCTGTGAATCCCAAAGGAATCTAAATATAAGATAGTGTGGATCTGAATCAAAAAATGTATTCCTATCAGTTTGTTGAATTGACAAGCTGCAAACAATTAAAAACAAAAAAAGGCAATTTAAATCTGTTAAATGTAAGCTTGTCAATCTAGTGAAACCTGGTCCATGAAAAAGGGATGAAAACAAGCCTGGAGCTGCATTAGGAACAGTGATGCATCTTTATATGGGGAATAACAGAATACTCTAAGGCTGATTAGAAAAAAGCAACTGCAAATGCGTTATAGTAGAACTAGAGTATTAACGGGTTGTTCACTTTAATGCTTTGTACAAAAAGCAGTAGTGGCTTTCTCCTGAGATACCTTATTGCCTCACCATGATTTCAGAGAGCCTGGACTGTGCAGCCCTGCAGTCCCTTCCCGGGGGCTGGCAGCCTGTGCTGCTCTTTTCCTTCCTCATGTTTTCTACAGATTGCACTTCTGACCCTCCGGACTGCTAGGTTCAAATGCTGTGTCACAGGGGTAGCAGGATAAAGGATCTGTTTGTTCCTTTTTGTATTTGGAAAGGCAGAATGAAGAAAATAGATTTATTTAAAAGGCAAAAATTAACGGCCCTTTCCCAGACAAGGCAAAGTAATGATAGCAAATTGGAGCCAACAGCAGGAGCTGGAGAAGAATCTTTTCCCTGTTTGGCTAGCCTTCTCACACGTGAGTGCTTTCTGTAAGGAAACATTGCTGGATTTCTCCCATTTTTTCCATTCCTAGAGAATCTAATTTAGAGAGGGGTTCTACTCTGTGTGTTATAATTTCAGGACTCAAGTGCGTTTGCAGCTTATGATTCAGGGTGTTCCAGTGCTATAGGGTACTGATGGAGAAAACCCTACCTAAATCATTTCCTATATATGGGAGACTTATTACCAGCTTCCTTATCAAATTCAGCCTCAGTAATGGGCCACACAAGAAAGGTACTCTGTGATTATTTGCAATAGAAACTAGACTAGCCCATTTAAAAAAACAAAACAAAACATTATTTTGAGGCAATCATTGCTTGTGCTTGAGCAGTAGTAGGTTAAATCACCTATAGACTGTTTCAGCTTAATATTATTTCAGCTTATTTGTTTGATCTCTGACCAGAAGATCAAGGGATAACCTATTGTCCGCAGAAATTATCTGCATATGAATAGTGCCATATAGCCTACAGAAATTTGTGGACAATTCAAACAGTAAAAAATAGCACTTTTCAAACTTTTACTGGGGTTTTAGCAAGAGGGGGAGGCGGGGCAGGGGGTGCAGGGGAGAAATACTGAAACATCAGCTTTCTAAAAAACACTTCTTCAGTGTTGGATTGTCATCCCCCCCCCCACCACCCCCAATGTTAACCTTACTTCTGTCTTACTTTTCTTGCTGCTCTTCATTTAGGTTGTTTCTTTCAGCCATGGACTAGCTGAGAAGTGTGTTAATGTGAATATTTACTTATGGCACTAAATATTCGGTAGTGTGCCAGCATTTTTTACTGTACTAGCTGTAGAGATGAACAAGGTATATGCTGAATAACGCCTCTCATTTTTGAAAGGTAACTAGGAAGAACTGTTACCATGTTACAGAGGAGAGGGCCTGTGGTTGGTTTTTCAAACAAAATTAATCCTCTTTTCTGTTTCAATAGTATGTAATAAAAAAAAAAAAATGAAACAGGAAAGTCAGATTTTACCATGCTGCTATAATTACTACTGACCCAATTTCCTGGAAGATTATCACATAATGCAAAAATATCTGGAAAGACTATTTTATGTTTAATAAGGCTTCTGTCATTCTTAGAAGGTAAGTAGCCATATCTGATAAGAAAATTGCACTTAAAATGCAAGTAAGTTTATCCCAGTTCTGAAGGTCTCTTTCCACCTAGTGTAGTCTGCAAAGCTAGGAAAAAACAAATAGGGCCAATTTAACATGAAAAAAATATAATTACTTAGCTGATAGAGATGAAGATTTTGCAGTGGGTCGGGTCACCATTGCTTTGAGTCATTACAGGAATTGGTGTTTTCAAAGATGATGGAAATTAGTCCTTCTTCATGTTTAAAAATCAGTATGATGTAGGTCAGGTCCAGATTTCTTCTGCCCGTTTCCTCACCAGCCTACAAAGAAAAAGGAAGTGGCTTGAATAACTCTGTAAAGGCAGCATTCTGTTGGCCGGAACACTTCATACAATATTATTCATTCCTCCAGATAAACGTACCTGAGAAGTCAGTTACTTCTGAATAATAAAGTCAACATCATCTGTGCTTTTTGGGATATGCAGCTATGGTGAAAGTGCTGCTACAAGTTTTAAAATTAATTTCTAGTTTGCTTAGGAAAAAGTACGTGGCTCAGAAAAGCAGTTTTGGTGTCAGAAAGCTAGGTGAGCACAGAATCATTATTTGTCATACAAATAGCATTTCTATTACGTATTACTATATATTAAATTCTTAGTAAAATAAGTGGTAATTATATGTTAATATTCCAGATGCTAGTTGGCTTACAGGAAGTGACAAGACAACACACACTTAAAGAAGCCTGGGCACTTAATTTAGTAGTGGAGACTGTTGCAGCCCAGACGTCACTACAGTCCCCTGTGGCATGGTCATGCTTACCTGTGTAGGTACTCTTTCTATTCTTGTTTACTGTTCCCAAGAGAGTACAAAGGAGCAGAACTCTAGCATTTTGTTCAATCAGAAGTGCACGTCAATAGCTGGAGCTGTTTTACGCAGGATTTGAACAACAACAAAAAGACAGGCTAGAGATGGTGTTGAAGCTGCAACAGGAACTCAGTTTAGCATCAATTTTATGATCTGGCTGCCACTGTCCAAGCTTTCAGAAGACCAGAAGGGGCAGGAGTTTTGGATTGAAAAGCTGGATAGCTACAATACCTGGAGAGTCTGGATATTTCCAAGTCACGGGGAAATATAACCTTTAATCCTTCTAGAAATCCTGCCCCCAAAATCATTTAAATTGAATACAGCTATCAGGTCCCCTAACTTGAGAGCAGGGTTTTCTCTCCTTCCCCTTGCAGAAATGCCTGAGCTACCTCCCTCTTGTCAGCTTTGGTGAGAGTCTTACATAGAACACGTGCACAAAAGTAATTACTGAACAGTTTAAGTCACACAGAGCTAAGGTATCCACTAGAAACAAAAGAGATCCCATCTACTAGTCTCAGGCTACTGAGGCCATGTGGATTTGGTGGTGGAAGGCAGCTGAGCAGGTTGGTGATGGACACAGGCAAGAACTTGGGCCCACTGATCCCAGACAGTAGCCAAGTATAATTTCACGCCCTGAATATATTTAGTGATACTTCTAAATCCCTTTGTGTATATAACTTAGTTCTGAAGACACAACAAGTTGCACATCAACATCCACTCAGGTTTGTTTGCTGCACTGTGATTGAAGCATCAGCATTCTACTAGTACAATATGAAATTAAGTCTCATTTTCAAGTTTAAACATTTGTAAATCCTCTCAGTTTTTTCCTAGTCAGAGCGTTACTGGAGCAATATTTTAGGAAACTGCATTCATTCACATGTCCTAGTTCATCTTATTAAGCATTTGAGTATTATGGCTTAGAAACATTAACAGTAGGGAAAAAAAAAAATCAGGATAAAGGCATTTACATTGCTTATTATAACACATTTTGTTAATGGAAAGTTCCCATACGCAGCTGAGAAGCTTGAAACTTTATTAATATAAGAAAAGTAGTGGAACTGCAAAATTAAGTAGAAAATTACTTTAAAAAAATAAGCAAAAACCTAACTGACCTAGTGTTATGAAACTCTAAGAAAAAAAATCTGTAGAAATATATACTGTAGACCTTGCATAATAAATACTATGCATCAACTAACACTGCATGTAACATTTACTTCATCATTTAGTTATGGTTATTGTTACGTGTACACACAGAATTCTGAGCAATGCTACAAAACACAAACCTGATTTTCCTCTTTCTTTTTTTTTTTATATAAACAAAGACAACTTAGTCAGCAGATCCTATAAATAGTATTTTACACATTAATATGAAGGAAAACTATTGGCTTATTTATGCTTCTGTTCAAAAAGGATGTGACAAACAAGGAAAAAGAGAGGATGAACAACTTTGAGAGTGACATACTCATTTGGGAGCATGAGTTTTATGGAAGAATGGGAGAATTGATATTTAATCAATATCAATTTAGCAGGACTAGTATCCATAATATCTTAGCTCCTTCCTGGGGCTATATATTTGTGCATATTTACTGTTGAATTCTCTGACCCTATATGCCATAACATCAACTTGGGGTCTACTCCTTTCTTTGGTTTTCCAGCAAAATGAGCTTGCTTTGTCCACTGTCTGTAGGGGGAGTAATGAAAAAGCTCCAGCCTTACTTTATTAATTGAAAGAATAGAACAGGAGCAGTTGCAAGTGATTAAGTATTATAACTAACAATAGTTTCCTTTTTTTATTAAGCCCAGGTTATTCAAACAAGACTAAAGATAGAAGAAGCTGAGCCTTTAAGGGTGGTACTTAAAATGAAGTACCAAAATAAATGATTGCATAAAAAAATTGATTTATAAGTCTTGCTACAAACTGATATTTCAATCTTTGGTGAGTCCCATCCTTTCAAATGATATTTGTCTTGGCCCTTGGTTGTCCTTTTTGACTCAGCCTCATTAGGGTTGTTGGGAAGTGATGTTATTTTAAGAAACAAACCCTCCCAAATATCTCCCTCTGTAACAAAGCTTGTAACATGAAGGAAAGCCAAACCAAGAAAAGTAATATAGTTAGAAAAGAAAGGAGAGTAGAGAAAGTCTCCGACCAGTACTTATGAACACACTCTCTGTGGTAAGTAGGAAACTTTTCCTTTGAGAGGTTTTTCCTTTTTTGAGCAAGTTAAGTGGAACACCTCTCTGTTACAGGACTATGAAAAAAAAGTAGAAATCCATTCTGGTGCATCTTTCCTAATGCTAAGGGCTCTGCAGTCAAACAGGAAGGACACACAAGCGTTAGAAGAGATCTTTTTTTTTGAATGTACATATCACATAGGCAGGAGAATATTAAACTAAGCAAAAGCCAACCCATGGAGACCACTAAGTAATTTTTGTCTTCAAGGCAAAATGTGTTCTACTTACTGTTCTCCACACCAGATCTTTGTTCAAATCAAATAATTTTTCTTTACATCCAGAATAAAAGTGAAAGAATAAATAAATTAATATGAGAATGTTTCTCTATCAAAATATTACTAGTGAAATCACTACTCTGTCATTCTCAACAGCATTATTTTCATTATATTCTTTCCAAGCATGGAGAACAAATTCACGAGAAGACCATCTGTTACTGTGTAGTACCGCACCTGGTTAGCTGTCTTCTGCTGTACAATATAAAAAAATTAAATGTCATCATTACTATTGCAACTGACAGTAAAAATGGCAGAAAGGCAGTGGAACAAAATTTTGTACCAAAGCTTTAATCTACGTATAACCCACAAAGTTTTCTTCTGGAAACTGATGGGGACTGTTTCCCTCAGCTAGAGGCCTCAGACCTTGCTCTAAAGACTCCAATCATTCAAGCAACTGTTGCTCTGGTGACCTGTAGCCTCTTTCATTGCAGTACTACAGAATAAATACTGCGATTTCATTTTTGAAGTTGTGTGTTGTTAAAAGCAGCATTTACATAGAAAAAAAAAAAAAAAGACATTAGTATTATTGAAGATCTGCCATACCACAGTGTATCATGCAAGATGTGGATCTCAGGACAGCTAACTTTCAAGGTGCTCTCATCATCTGTAGCTTCCCTTTACCCCCAAATTTACTTCAAATGGCTGAAAAGAGTCACTGTTCCTTCTAAGTTGAGCCAGAAAGCCACACAATCAGAAGGGGCTGTTCCCTATCAAGCTAACAACCTACATTGCATAACTACATTTAGGCTAGAGTTGCCGGGCGAGGGGAACCTCAATCCTTTTCTCTCACACCACTATGATGCCACAAAAACAATACTAAGATGTGACATATAAGAGAACAGAATTTCACCATAGGCATTTATTTTCTTATATTGATATATATATATGGATAATGCTTCTCTCATTAGAATGTACCTAGACAGAGCTGTTTCACATGCTAGCCAACAGATTAAAAAAAAACACACCTATTTACCGATATGCTTTTTACAAGTGTTACTCATTTCTGTCTCTCATCTCACATTCTTAGACAGACAATACCTTCCCCACTACGGGAACATGTGACAGATAGGAAATGGCTAAAGAAAGAAGAACAGGAAGGAGAGAACATTGCTTTTTCTAAAAAAGCTGATGTATTTGAATGAAAAAAATTGCTATGAGAGAATAACAGTGAAACATTTATAATCCTATCTGATTTGTTGGTTTTGGCTACAAATGCAAACTCTAAACTTTTACTTCACAGCGTATAATAGGACAGATTTTGGCGACAGAAGCCTGAGTGCTCAAGATGAAATTACAAACTGCATTTGGTGACAAGTATACAACTGTAAAGTCTTTGTTGTATGGCTGGCTAAAGCTACAACGCCCAAGGAAGGATGTCTATTTAGTGTCTTCCTTCCCAGTCCTCCTTGCTGGCAGAAAAGATTGCAGGATTTGCTAGCAGCAACCTTAGGGGCTTCCTCTTATACAGTGACCACTGGCCAGGCAGGCATGAGCAGGCAAGTAACAGTGACTTTCAGGGGTAGAAAGAGAGATTGAAGTGCGGCACAGAAAGCGTATTCGGTGCCAGACACATCGAGGCAGGGAAGATGGAAAAACATCAAACGAAGCCTCATGCCTCACCCACACAACCAGCTTTTGCTCAGATCCTTATGATTTTGAATTACTGGATTCTTACTCAGTCTTTGAATTCACAGTTAATTTTCTGAAAGACTGAATTTGTTCTGTGGGAAGTCATACTTTTCCAGAAGGTATAGGCATAGGCTAGAACAGGCCAGTTCACTGCTCCCGAGGCACTAAGACTGCACTGGGTTAATAGTTACCACATGCACATACAAATCCCAAGATCCATTTCCCTTATCACTGAAAAAATAGTGAAAACCAAGGAGATACTAAAAAAAACCACAAAACAAAGTCTGAAAAAAAAAAAATAATACTGAAAAGGTTTAGTCTCTACCAGCACAATCGTTAAGCTGCTTCCCTGGTGTGAAAGGTCTTGGAAAGAAGAGTACGTGAAGCTGCACATAGCACATCTTACTGATCTTAAACATTGTGCACCTTGTTATAAGCAGAGAAAGAAGAACAAACATCCCCTTCAACATACACAAGACCTATTGCCATATGCATTTTCTAAAACCTAGAATAGCAAGTTAGAAAATCCATTTGGATTTTATTCCTGTGCTTTTGAAAGTCTTTGTCAGCTCTTAGTTGAACTTCTGCACTCGCTTGTGGCTCCAGCCAAAATGAACATCTAATTTTGCAAAAGTTTTGATTTTGGTATAATTTCTTCTTCCCTGTTAAGAAATCAGTCAAACACCAGACAACTAAGACAATCTACTGCATGTTGATGAGACTCTCAGAATATATTTTTGAACCCTGTTAAACTGTAATTTCAGATCCCACAATTAAGTAATTCTGGGAACCCAGTGAAGTGCGTTACTGATATACCAATGCACTCTGGGAGTGCTACAGTCTCTTGCTCCATAGCCACGAAGGGCCTTTACACCATGAATGGAAAACAAAGTCACAGAACCTTTTGATATCGTTCCAATAAAGCCTCACCACATTCAAAGCCTCATAAATTCTGTTACTTGAAAAGCAACAGAACAGACTCACATTGCTTTCAGTAGAGGAGGTGCTGGAAAGGGCTTTCTTGTTTCAAGAACTTTTGTAGAGGGGGTTATAAAAACAATGGTAAATCTTCCCTTTGCACTCATTAAATATCAGAGTACAAAACACTCTTATCTGATTTCTGTCCATGCAACGGCATTGCTTTTCCAGCAAAGATGGTGAAAGCAACAAAGTGGTAGGGGGAAAAAAAAGTAAATTAAAAATCAGCCTGGTGAACAGCTCTGAATGCAGAAACAAGCAAGAATTGACATTTCATCTCCAAGGATTAATGAAATGAGGAAAGTATTGCAGAGATTTGATTCTGAACAAAATACAATATGGAAGGCAAGAAGTGGTTGAGTTTAACATTCTGCTCACTCATTCATCTCATCCCCTACTTTAGCAGAGAATTTAGTTCTAGTTCACTGTCCCTTTTTTTCATTTAGTTATCTGAGAAATTGCTCTCTTCCTGCAACTGCCTGAAAACCTGTTGTTACTTGTGGATAACAGGAAGTGTATTTACAATTTGGTTTTCCAACATCTTTTATACTTCCTGAAAAAACTGCAGCATCTTGTGGGGTCTAGAAAGCCTGTAAAAAATTGGGACAACTCCCCTAACTACTGAAAATAGCATTTGAAAAACAACAATCAACCAACCAAAAAACTTCACAAACCTAGAAGAATTTGAATTTCCTTACAATTCAGAAAATTTCTTTTGCAGCTTCAAATATCAAACACACTACTAGGTAGATAGATTCACCTTCTGAACCAGTAAGCAAAAGAAACAGATGTAACACACAATGATAGCGGAAGCACCTTCAAGAAGTCATAAATAGCAATTATCATTTTATCTACATCTTTCGCTGCTTTCTTTTCTGGACAGCCAGACTCCCAGCCTTGGGGGCTTGCTGGGGTACCATCCCTACAGTCGAGGCGGATTGAAAGCTTTAATTCTAAAGCTAAAATTAACGCATGGTAATACACATCAGCTTTTGCTAATGAACCCTATAAATCAAGGTTCATTTATATTCAGAAATAAGTATCTTTGTAACATTACAGTCTTCTATACTTGAAACATTTGTGCACATGCACATAGGCACAAGACAAAATGAAGTCTAGTGCTTTTTACAATTTTCAGTTGTGGAATAGACACCAAGATGTCTGTTCCCATAATTTATTTTGTAAAACATGTTATAAAGTAGTAGCCACTTAATTATTTTCAAAAGAAAATCAAAAATTTTCTGAGATTTATCTTACATTCACTTAGCATAAGTTGGGGAAAATGTAGTGATTTATCATGTGCAGGCAGTCTGTCTTTATACAGAAATATATAGTAACATGTCACACCTACAGCTGAGCACATCACCTACAGCTCAACAGCAGCACTTCCATGTTTACAACCTACTTCTTATCTAATTTATACCACTGGAAATCTAAGACAAGCCTTTAAAATCCACATTAAAAAAAATAAAATGAGAAGTGCAAGACAAAAAAAAGGGAAGGGAGCTTAATCTAGGTTTGTTTGCTGTTTAGGGTGACTTGACTTGATTGTAGTACTCACGAGTGACAAAGTAATGTTTGTAAGATGGCAAAGCCTACATTTTAATTTTCTCAGCCCAACCATCATTTGGGGCTACAGCATACCAGAAACACAGACAGAATTGAAAGCTCCACTTCTGACATGGAATTTCACCTGATTGATGGCGCCCTGATGGCTGATTTGATGCTTTTCCGAGGTAAAAATCATTTTTCAAGCCTGTCCTACTCTTTGAATTTGCATAACTTACATGTCCCTGCAGAGCATATTTTATTCAGTGGGCCTTTATGTAGTTTTGTGTAAGGTTCCAAGGACATAGTTGTATGTTTTTTTCTTTTCTTTTTAAATTTGGTTTGGTCAGGTTAATCTTTAAAAGTTTACTTTGTTCCAAAGAGTCTATGAGGATGAATGATTATGTTTTAAAGCTCTTACCTATTTCCTTATTTGTACAGGGGAAAAAAAAAAAAAAAAGATTTAAAAAAAGATGCTTTTAATGAGACGTTCCTCGCAATGAGACTATTTGGAAGAATTGCATACACTGCTGTAACAGTGGCATAAGTCAAAGCATACACCAAATGTTTCACAATTTGTAGTTTCCGTCGCTAAGCATAAGGATCATCTTTGAGCATAATACCTTGTTCTGTTTGGAGTTCAAAACACTTTTCTAATATGTTAAGCCACTTCCCACAAACTTCACTCTCAGGAAGTTTGAATTGGCTGCATTTCCAAAGAGGTTTGAAGGATGCCAGTGTTCTCAGCTTTGTAAACTCAAAATGAACTTGTATTCATGTTTCAGATCAAATGAAGGCTCGAGTTTTGTATTTTATTTTAGTCACTGAGGTAGCACTTTGGAATCCAAATACTCAGTTCTTATTTTTTTCCTTTGTAAGTGCTCACTCTCATGTTTTGCCTAGTCAGTCTGCCGGAACCATTAGCTTCAGACTTTTCACAGCAAAAAATAGACAAACCCAGATATTGCATTTCTAAATCAGAAGTTGGGGGGGGGAATTCAGAAAAGTTCTGTAACAATAAATAAAACAAATACTAATGATCAGCTAAAATAGCTGATATAGCTGAATAGTGGTCTCTCCAAACACCTGAACAGATCCACTGAAACATATCTTGAATTTATTTTTTTTAGATTGTGCTTATAAAATATATAAGCCTCAGCTTATTGATTCAGCAATTTGTATTGTTGAATACAAAATGTATTCAACATTTTGAGTTGAATAGTGTAGTAGATAATGGTAATAACAACACTGGCAGCACCAATGTGATTTTCTTAGCTCTGAGGAAAACGAACCAATCCAAACAAACAAAAGAAAGAAACAAAAAAGTCTCCCAAGCCACTTGGTATCCCTAGGAATTGTAGAGCATTATCAGTTCAAAAGTAAATTTTGAAGTACAGCCGCTCACCGGTGTAACACAATTTTTGCAAGTACCCTATACAAACAGTAAGGAGAAAGAAGCTAACAATACCACAGAAAACACATTTGATGTGTACCTAAAAGTCTTAGGCCCAAATTATAGCACATCCCTACAGACCACTCCTCGGGCTGTAGATTTGAGGCGGGGCGGGGGGGAGGAGGGGGCAGGTCTCGGGCCCAACCAAGGACAGCCTATTATAGTCTGCTAGTGGTTTTTTTTTTCTTGAAGATATCACTGACATTTGCCTCAAAGCTTTTGATCATCATCATATCAGATGCGTATTGGGCTACTTCCAGGAAGAAATCTTTTCAGTAGTCATTTAGAAAACCATAGGAGTCCACTGCTATGAAACAAGGGTCAGACCCTGTAGCTACATGGGCTTGGCAGCCAAGGAAGCTGTCGTCTACACAGAAATGCTGTGAAGCAGCCAGAGTTCCTGTTTTTAGCAATGAACTAACTGAAGACAAGGGTAGCTAACATCTATAGCCAGTTACTGAGTTGCATTACATCAGGTTTTTTTCTTCTGCAAGAGGAGGAATTTCTGAATTTCACTCTCCTTTCAGACCTTCTACTCATGGGTGTTTTTATCTTCCAAAGCAAAAGTCAGTATGACCCAACTGTCAGATGTGCATTTAAGAGAATATAGGATTTCCATTCAGTTGCTAGAAAGGATTCCTTAAATAGGGGGTTGAAAATTGTTCAAAAGGAAAAAAGCAGACAGAGTCAATGCTGCTGCCTACTGACTGTTGTACTGTTGGAGGCAGCAGAACAGTTTCCACTCAGTAACTGGAAGGATGAGCAGATAAGCTGAATATATTGCTTTTTGCCTTCTTGCCTCACATGCAGCAGACGCCACCCTGACACAAAGACAGGGTTATTTCTGAAACATATTTAGATTTAGCAAATTAATTACAGTATATAGCAACAAATCTCTGTACCTGGAAATCAAACAGAAATCAACCTTCACTTCAGAAGGTTGAAGTGTCTCCCAAATTACTACATTATTGAAAGAACTGTAGGGGATAATGTTTTACACGTTTTCTGTGTTTATTAATTTGAAGGGTTGGATGTACGGGTGCTTTAAAAAAATGCTTTAGAAGAAATGAAAAGGAAACTTTAGAAGTCTTCAAAGAAACACTGCTACTACCAAATGTAAAACAGCACTATAAAACAGTCACGGTCACATCATTTAAAAGTTGTTTTTCACATAACTGAGCTGCACTACAATAAATATTCTGGACAGTAGATGTCCTAATTGTAATTTGGCTGCACCAACCTAGTTAAATGAAGTGTCATACAGTTATTGAGTACAATCTGCCTTAGAAGGCAAAGAAAATACTTCTGTTAGAGATGTGCAGTAAGCAACAAACATAGACCATTAGGTTTTGCTTTTAAGACAAAATAAACATAATAAATGTGATTCTGCTAAAAGTTCCACAGTGGTTTAGGTTTGTTTGTTTGTTTTTTTAAATAGTATTTGTGAGGTTTTACTTGGCTTAATGACATGGGCAGTTAAAACAATCCCTAAACTGCATTGATGTGATGTTCCCAGTCAGGGAATTTATCAATAAAACTGGTGAATTCATTCACAAGATAAAAATAACGATACAGTTAGGGAGATCAAAGATAACCTCCATTGCTGATCAGTGTTTGAAAAGTAAATCCATTATACTATGTAAACGCAAAGGTCAGATAAGCATTTTTTATATAAACAATAGGCCAAAAGTGCTCTAAGAAACTGAGAGCCTATAAATTTGACACAATATATATATAAATGGATTCAAATTGCCTCCGTGAACATCCAGTCAATCAATCCTACTCTCCAGACTCAAGCTTTGTTGACCAAATAAATGCAAAAAGTGCTTTTATTTACTCTATTGTAAGGGAGAAAAAGGTAAACCAGGAGCAAATGCTACAATTTAAAGTCCAAACTATAAATAGCTTTAGGTTTTAGAAAACAAAAACCAGGGAACTGAGCATTTCTGGATAGCAAACAACAAGGACTGGTTTTAGACAGATGCATGCAGTAGGTCTTAAAATAACTAACAGTTTTACTTTGTAGTTTTACTTCACTGTTTTTCCAAGCTATTTTGGAAACTTTTGAAATCAGTCTTCTCTGTAGAGAATAAATTTCAGTCAAAAGAAAAAAAACAAACCAAGAACTTAGTCCACCACTGCATATATGTTTTCAATATCAACAGACAAGCCACAGCATATTCAAAGGATCAGCTTATCATTGTCTGAAGTTATCAAACATAGCCAAGAGAATTTAAGTGGGTTAAAAATGTCATGGAAATGAACAATTTCTCAAAGTTTGAGAACTCCTTGCTCCAGGAAAATGCCAGAAATACCAAAACAGCTTACACAGGTCAGAAGCAAAAATTCAATAAATTTATTCTCAATACAGAAACAATATAACAAAGGAAAAGTCATATTTCTTGTCTGACAGATCCCAGAAATACGGGAAAACAAAGGTTTTTGAATACAGACCATCAAATTCTTTTTAAAAAAATCAATTAAAATATATGTCAGGGTCGGTACTAGATTTCAAAGAAAGATCTGGGTGTCAGGAAAGTAGTGAAAGCAAGACATATCATGTGATTACCTGAACCAACTGCTCAGAACACATTAAATGTCTAAGTAGTTGTCTCCAGCTACTGACATAACTTCAGCCTAAGGATCGGACCAAATGCACAGCAGTCAGCATATGTTAAATGAAAAAGTTTCTGCTTTGTACTATTGAACTGTTTAGCTACATCCATCCACACAAATATGAGTGTTGTTAAGTACTGCAAAGTGTGGTCTGAAAGAGGAATTACTGTTATTAGATCTAAGCAAGGTCACTAGGATCTTTTATTTTGAATCCAGCCTTACTGAAACCTTGTTAGTGGGCCATAGTATGATGTCTGTTTTGAATGCCTACAGATTTTGGGTGTTAATTCAGAAGACAACTCAAGAAAACAGCAAAACATCTACTGCATCTTTTGGACCACACGTGCTTTGCTTGTCAGATTATACTTGGTATTTCAGGCTGGTAAACCTGAAAACATCAGCTGAGATGAACAGATTCAGGGGGCCTGAGGGTGGTGGAAGAAAAGGAAAATGCACTACCATGAGCTTTCCCTTACTGTCCCCTGCAGTCATGTCCTCGCAGCTAAACAGTTCTCTCTTTCAGTAAGTCACATGGCAGATGTTAGCTGTTAACCCAATTTAGACTATTTTTGTTTCTTTTCCAGTACATTCCGATCAGCAACATGAACCACAAATAGTGCTCGGCAACTGGCAAGTGGCGGATGCCCAAATAACATGCTTTTCATCAGTATCCTTGACTCATGTATCCTGTCTGGGCTAATGTTAGTTGCCCGATTGCAGCGTGTCTGCACCCTTGGACTTTCCACAAGGGCCTGAGCCATCCCAGAAAGCTCACTCTTCCTCTCCAGACTTCAGCTTCCCTGTGCTTTTGGTGACTGCCTCTTAAAGCTCCCTTGTTATGCCAATTTATATCTGGAATCTCTAGATTTACTCTGGTATAGCAGTCCAGTGCTTTTCCTCTAATTTTAAAATAATTCTATACTGTCACATAAAAATACCATTCGGTTCTGACTTTGTTTGACCTCTAAGAACAGTTATACTTGTCATGCTACCATTATTACATTATCACATTCTCCCACTTGAATGAAATGCTCCCAAAACAGATCTGAACCAGAACAGACGCAAGTACCTCACAAACAAGGAATGGGTCTTTATTTCCCCAATACTCTGAAATTCTCCTCTCCAAATTGCTGTCATGTTCTAGATACTATAGCAGTGATTTCACATTACTTAAGACCACTTACATTTCTACAAATATGAAGATGAAACATGGCATGCAGTGAGGGCTACATCCAAGGTGCTGAGCTTTGAAAGTAAAGGGATGCCTGTTAGAACAGAAGGAAAAAGTAAAAAAAAAAGTGGGGGGGAAGGAAAGTAGATTTATTTTTAGCTCTGATTCAAGAATATCAGCCAGGAACAGAAAGAAAAGAACACAGTTGCCAGGTAGCAAATTTTAATGAGCAAATACCCTAGCTGTGATTAAAGTACAAAGAGCTGCAGTTCTGTTGCAAACTCATTAATACCATTAACTAGGGATGCAAAAGAGTCTTTCTTCCTTTTTTCCATACAGTTAATACAAAACTCAAATTAGGGTCATTGCTTTTATTTTTATATGCCCCAGGAACAGGCCAAGTAAAAATACACAACAGAGTTGGACGAATGCTTTACTACAGTGCTAATTCCAAACTTCCGTTGTGTTCACTTCTGTGTTCAGTTATTTACCTTAGAGCCCTTTTTCCTTACCATTAAAACCACTATTTCCGTACCATCAAAAAATATTTCCCCCAGATCTTGTGACAGGGCAATATTCTTACTTCTGTTTTACAGAAGAAGTAACTAAGACACAAGGTCCATACAGGAAGTCTGTGGATCAGCCAAGACTCCAGGTCTCCTAAGACCCAGTCCAACACTTTCATCATGAAGTGAAGCATTTTCTCCTCGGTAGTCTTTTGATCTTTTCTTTCCATCATGCATGACTAAACTATAAGGAATCTTTGTTTAAAGAGCAGGCTTTAACAACAAATATACACTTATTATTTGCAAAAACTAAGCAAACAAGCCTTTTAAGCAAGACTTGAGTCTTACCCAATTCCAACTGGGTATTCAAAGCGGGCAAGCTTATATGAAACTATAGGCACCTAATGTTGTAAACATGTCCAAAAATTAACAAATATGAACTTGGGGCCAATAAAGTCAGCTGCAACAGCCTACAAAGAAACATACCCCGTAGTCATCTTTAGTTTTCAAAAGATCATGTATGTTATTTGTGCAATGAGGCAGAAGGTACAAGGCCAGAAGTCTACAGGGTCCCAATTTAAATTTATTTGCTTAAGTAATGAACTATACATCCAAGCAATAATTACCTCAAAAATTAAGTGGGTGGAAGACTGTCTCGCCTTAAACCATGACAGGAAGGGAAGAAAAAGTGACAGCAGCAGCTGCATACTCTAATACTCATACTCAAATTTCCTGCTTCGAGTAGGAAATTTACTCAGCTTGAGGCAACAAATACAGGTTTGGTTGGTTGGTTGGTTTTTTGAAATCAAGAATGATGCTGTTATCCCAAGGTTGGGAAGCCATTTGTTTCTTGTTTCACTCCTTTTAAAAAATAATACAAAGTTACTGATGAAGCCGTTTGGTTTGCAATAATGAAGTTCAACACCAAAGAAACATTGAGCAAAGTAAAATGATAAATATCGCAGACCTCTTCACACCAAGAAATTGCCTAGGGTGTGCAATGCACAAGCTGATTTCGACTGTGATTTTCACACTCTACTATTGAAAAGTCATAGTGGAAAAAAAGAGAAATTAGTGTTCTGCATTCTGATTTGAAGTTGTTCAGAAAAAGTCTATACTGGAATCCATGCTGCGCTTCTGAATTATTCAGATGGAGTTTAATTTCCCACTTACTTTGTGAAAGGAAAGGATGGCTCGTAGCCCCCTTGATAGCTGAAAGGAAGCCATCAAAGATGTAGGAGAAAGAATACATTATATTGCTCCCAGTATTTTTAAACTTCCCTATTCTTGAATCAAAGCATAGACTTCTCTTGATTATCCGTTCAGACCATTTATAATGAATGTGTGCAGATTAAAACAAGAAATCTCTCTTCCCGGCTGTGCAAGCACTGATCACAATAGCAGTCCCTAAGACCCATAATTTTCAGCTTCATTGCGAAAGTTTTGCAAAGCTGTATTTAACAGATCTCATAGTTCCACACAGCAGAAGCTGATCCTCTCTTATCTAAAGTAAACACAGCACTAAAAGAAAAAAAACCCCAAAAGTCTTCCTGAAAAGAAACCCTTTTAAAAAAAAATTCTGATTTCTTAGCTTAACTGAGAAGTAACTATAAAGCCAAGGTTTTATATAAAACTGGTTTAACATAGGTGTGACTATCTACATATCTTATTGTATAGGTTCAATATGATAGGTGTGAAACCAAACTCGATATGCAGCCCATAGAAATGAAATATCTTGCCTGCGATTTGCTGGTGGTTTGGGGTTTTTTTCCCCTCTATTGACCATAGCCTTTGAAATCCACAGGCACACAACCTTGATAATTATTAGCCAAAGCTTTGCTGAAATATCTGTTAAAAAAATGCCCTTTGGATATAGAAGTGTTTTGAATTAAGCGTTTTGTGATTAAGAACATTTTAATTTGGCCATATTATGTATTCAATCATATTACATCTAATCAAGTGTCAATAGCTTCTCCTTGGAAACTATTCCTAGTCATTGTAGAGCTTTTCAGGAACTGAGTTGCAATGTTTTTATATGGATATTTCTCCATATAAAATATGGTGGAAATATTCAAACTGCCTAGGAACCCAATTCAAATCTTCTGCTGTTACGAATGCAAGATGACAGAAACTGACAGCAGTGTGACGTTTTACATCAGCTGAACTCACAAGTGAGCACAGAGCACATCCGAAATTATTCTGAAAGTCTAAATATTAGAACCAAATATACTTGTTTGTATCACCAATAGCATTTATAGTTATATTTTACATTGACTTATCAGAGAACACAACTTGTTACAAAGATGCAGAATGTCCAGAGTCATCCTATTTAAAGAGCTTTCAGTGTCTATTTCTGTGGGTGGTTATGAAGTATTTATGTATTGCTGCACACAGCTGATCTGATTGTTGTTAGCGAGTCACACAGATAAAGTTATTATGGGAGACTGGTAGCAGTAGCCTATATAAGACTGAAAAAAGCTTACTGGTTTATGTATTCACGATACTGTATGCAACACTTGTTTAATCAGTAAAATAAAAAACAGGCCTGAATACAAACTGCTGTTTTCAACTTAGTCCCAAGAATGCTAAGAATTTAATTTTTAAGATTTATACGTCTGTCTTGTCCACAGGAAGCAGGAGCCCTAGCAGTCTATTGCTCTGAATTCCAAGATAGCTCTCGTATCATCTTATTAATAAAACTGTCAGTCACAACACTACAGCAAAAAACTCAAAGACCTACTGTACTAATTGATCACCTACTGTATTAAAAATGAAACAGTATCTGAGTAAAAAGTGTGTTTAAAATCAAGTGATATTTTAAAATAATATTGAAGGGAAAAAATTAATGAGCTGTTTGAGACAATGAAAGTTGCTAGCAAACAGCAAGATCTATCAGAGACTAACCTATGGTTGGTATCTGATATACATTCTCCATTGTTTATCACTAAGTTCAGAGGGACTCCCTGTAAAAACAAAGGTCTACATGTGAATGTCAGTAAACCCATACCAATAATTATGTTCTAGAGGAACAAAATAAAGCGTGTTCACCATTCTATAACAAATGGGGCTTCCTTGTCAAATGCAGTAGGCAAACATTAAAAGAAGGGAAAATATTTGCTATTATATCTACATTTCAAGCTAGACAAGGGAGGACTGTAAATTCAAGTGCATTAATCACACCACATTTTACTAAAGCTATATCCTGGTTGATCAAGTCTGAACACTTTGCACCAGTACTTAAAAGCCTGAACTGAATATCTCACCACAGTGCCTGGAACTTTATTCACACCAGCAGAGTTTGGATATCCATTACCTCTCTGCACATTATGCAGCAGGACAATGATGGCCTCTTCTGATCTGCTGAAAGGTTTTGTAACTTTGACGGTGGATTCAGTTCAGGTTTATTTTCATCAGCATCATTCAGGACAGAGTATTTTCTGGGGGAGTCAAAGTAGCTTCCCGGTAGTCTCGTTTTGAGCAGTCTTCCCACTAGTCTTGAGCATCTACTCTAGTGGAGCCCCAGTTCTGTACATTTTTTATATTGATATCTGTATATATATTTATATATACACATCTATATATCTATCTTCCTTTTTTATATTCTGCATAGTCTCACTGAATTTGAGGAAACCTAAATTTCTGCAGTTATTGCCATACCCTGTCACCTCAGTTGTTTTACAACAAATTCAGCTGTGATTTTATTTTCTTCAAAACAACACTCATAAACTTTTAATTAGGCTAAATAAAATGAATCAGTATAGACAACAGCAGAGAAAGCCTAAGACGTTTCTTATGGCAGAAAAAGTTTAAGAGAAAGCAATAATATATATCAAATTTTAAGATAGTCCAAGTACCTCTAACTAGGCCAGGCCAGCAAGGTATACAAAATTTAATGTAGGAAAATATATAGGCAAAATAGATGAATGTTCGTTACATGTGCCCTCCCTTTTGCATGGCTGGCATATGGACTTAAACATGTAACAGCAGGTTTGAGTCTCAATAGGCCACCATTTGGTCTAGTCTCAATGTTCTGAGCTATCTGATCTTTCAAGTCGTCGTCTTCCCACAAGATTTACAAATCTCTCCGTCAGAACCTCCCTCATTTGGGGCAGAGCCAGGGGAGAAATAGGGGATAAATGTTTAAGAAGTTGTCACTGTGCAAATTATCTGTATTTCACATGATTTGACCATGAATTTGGCTTGTGAAACTGAAAAGACCCCACATAGTAATGACAGCCTGCTTTCCTTGGCCTGTGTGTATATCTAACGTTTCACAGCTCAAGCCCCAGCTGTTCTTTGTACACAATCAAGCCAAGGTTCATCACTTCGAGGCTTCAGTGACACCCACCGAGTTGCCCAAAAGCCAGAAGTGCATGCAATTATCATTCAGTTACCGTGAGGGAGAGACAGAAGATTCAATTCACCACAGTCTGAGTTTTTCAAGACAGCGTGATGAAGTTACATAGACAACTTGGACTGGTTTTCAGCGGGGATGAACGCTGAACTTCCTTGGAAAGAAGTAAACAAAATCTTGGGGACTGGAAATTACCTGTTATTTTAACCCCATGCCTATTCTTTCAAGGAGAAAAGTGTTAATTTTGTTTTGCACGGGTAGATGAGCACAAAAACCTAGAGCACATTCAGAAGCTTACCCGCAATGATCAAAATAATACTGAAGATGTTCTAAGCAGTGCTTATCTACTGTTTCTGTATGAGTAGAAATAGCATCATTACACAGGATGGGGAAAGGAAATCTACCTCCCTTAGAAATAGCTCTTAATGAAATAGGTATGTGAAAATTCTCTGTAGATGCGATTAGGAAACTTATGTTCTGACTTGTTATTTATCACTACTGGAATTAAGTCATGCTTTTTCCTTTCAAGCCTCAAAGACACTGTCAACACCAAAATGTTTTTGTTTCTTAAGAAAGAATTTCACCGTTTACTCAAGAATTCATTACTACTATTTTGAAGAAATTTAATTTAAATTTGAAGCCGAGTGTGGAAACTATTTTATTTTTTTTTCAGCCTAGTGCTGACACAAGCAATTAATCTGTTTCTCTTCTTTCTTATTTCCATTCTCATCAAACCTCCCTAGCTCCTGGCTGTGGACTCAAAGTAATTTCTTATTGAAAGACTGTTCCTTGTGCCGTGCCTGCGACTTCTGTGAGGAAATCACATTAATAGCTTCTGGGCAAGAACTGACCCGAAATAAAGTGCCTATTCTCATTCTTAAAGTCACTGCATGGGGCTGCATTAACAGAACCTGTCTAACAAAGAGTCTAAACACACCTTCAAGTGAATAATATAATTATACCAAAAATGTCTTCAACATTTTCTGTGGAGTTAGATGAATTACAGTCCTAGCATGACTTGTCTACACAACTTGCTAAGGCTTTGAAATATTATCACGTTGGTGATGTTTTTGTTTTTGGAACCATATGATTTTTATTTGCAGGTGAAACTGTAAATCCATTTGCATATAAAGCGCAGAATATCAGCAAATAGAAACCATGAATTTCAATGAAGAAATATCCATTCAAAAGAATCCTGTCTCTGTTTAATTCAGCCTACATACTGTAAATAAACTTGGAGTGGAACACTTTTGAAGCAATGGAAGTTTTATATACTATCATCTCTCATAATGCTGCCAGCTTCAAATGATCCTTACAACACATACAACAATTCCTATGCCATTTTCAGAAACTTTGTAAGTTTGTCTTTGAGCTCTAAGCACTGTTGTTTTTAGCTGTTCTTAGCAAGTTCCTTACTGTTCTATTGCTGCACACGACAGGCATCATTAAAGCCTCAAGCCTTCAGCCACAACACATCATCCTACCTGGCAAGAAAATTGTTGATCCCACACATTGGGAAAGCAAAGCTTCAGAAAAAAAATAAAACAAAAAATCAACCAAAACCTACCTTAAATCTCAGTGCTAGTTTTATTTCATCATACATATAATATGTTTAAAAGTAATTTTATATATAAAAGATTACACTGGTAATTATACTTTGCTGCTCGTTCCCATTTTTATATACTATACATAATACTGATTAAAACTCTCTCTTTTAAACAATCTGAAAGAAAACCCAATTTTCCATCAGAAAAAAAGTGTTTTCTGCAAGTAGTACAGACTTTAAATGATAATAATTTTGGTTCCTAGTGATTCTTTATAAAACAGCTTTTCATAAAAATAGCTGAAATTTAAAACACTGAAAAGTCTTTATTTTCATCTAACTTATAAACAACAGAGGGGACAGAAATCCAGAAAGTTCCCATATTCTTTTTTGTTACTGTTTCAGAGGATGTTATATTCCTAGACTGCAAGATCAGAATGGAAAGAACATTTTAATTTCCACTAGCAAACACTGTCACTGAGGAAGAGGAACGCTGATCAGCCCATAAAAGACTCACTTGTACTGCTGTAGCATTATGTACCACAGATCCACGCATCACTGGTCAAATGATATGGTATGGTTTTGATTAAGTATGTTTCTATGGAGCATTCCGATTGCTCCCTCTCACTGTGGTGAGATCTTTCTGAAAGGTCTAACAAGTGCAATGCTTGTCCATATGTTACGTAACTGACTAAAAACCCTAATTACTGAGTTCTGATAGGTGCTGTACCCTGGTCTTTTCAGAAGAAACACACAAGCAAATATTTCCATATTCTGCGCCAAATAAAGTAGCAGTTGATTAACTTCTGACACCCTGATGCTTGGTAGAAATACTTGCAGAAGTAGTCTCTGCCACCAAAACCCATATAAAAGTCCATATATCCAAGATATAAGATAACAGATGGATGCATACAGGTACATTTCCTGCTGGCTGTCATGCAGGGTTGTTACGTGGTGCAGGAGCCAACCTCCAGAGTTGGCCAGCATCCCTTCACTGCATTTATTCAGTAACATCAGCCTTGTGTTTGAGCTGGGAGCCTCTACTCCAGCAGCAACTGTGTCGTTGTTAAATAAGTCAGGCAAGGTTAATTACCAGTGTGTTAATGTATAAAGATTATCTGTGATGAGAAAGGCAACTCAGGAGAAGTACAGTGTGACTAAATAGAGGCAAAACACCAGGTTGGTTGTTTAAGCTTTCCATTGCTGTAGAAGTAATTTTCTATCTCATGAGCACAGCTATCAGAGCATAGCATTTCTTTTAGTTGAGAAACTGATTCACTCAACAGTATTTATTTAAGCAAAAATCAGCATCCCTACAGCACATACTTTTTCCATTATAGGCTATCTATGTTGCTAGGTTGGGCAGCAGCTGAATACTCTCACATGCAGATGTATTACAGACCTATAAAACATTGCCACAATTTACCGATCTTGGTGAGGATGCTTTTGTTACAGTTGTTGTTTTAAATCCAGTACTGTGTCTGCCTCTTAAGACCATGAAATAAGTCTTTTTGAAAAGAGCTATACATTTATTCTTCCACTTTGAATAAGTGAAAATGTGTTTTGTTGAAACCTCCTGAGAGTAAATGGATTTACTATAGAATCCCCTTTTGTTTATGAGTTTGATGAAAGCATTTGGCACTTAATGATTCCCAGATTATTGCCAGTTTAAAAAAGAAGAAATCGAGTGTGCCGAGTGTTATAATGCTTTCCACTAACCTCAAAACAAACATAATATAAAGACTTGTTTCAGGTGTCAACTTAGTATGGAAGTATAATGCTTACTCACTTGCCCCTTCAACGTTTAGACTTGGTGTAATGTCACATTTTGTTCTTAAAACAGAGCTAAGGGCCAAGCCTACCCAGGTGGCCACCTGGAATCCAAAACTTTTCCTCTCAGTTTTATTATCTACTACTCCTCCCATCTTCAATGTCTTCATAAAGCTTTACAGAAGTTATTGAGAAGACAAGCACATACTAAATCCCCACAATCAGCCCTGTAACAGAAAGAATTGCAGACTGAAATTTAATTAAGCACAATGAACTTCTGTTAGATTGTGAAACTCCTCACAAGAGATTGTTTGATGTTCCTCTACCAAATTGGTTCAATGAACAAAATTTCTAACAGAAAGCTACTGACACTAAATACACAGAGGACTCAGTTAATTAGCACTGCTAAAAGGCTTCATTTAGGGTTAGTTAACAGCAGTGACAGCTTCTGGTGAGCAAACACTATTTACACTGAAGCAGAGGAATAGTAAACAAATCTACATAAACTTTTAGGCCAACACTAATTATTCATAACAAATTACCAGGAATTAGCAAACTCTTTAACAAACAATACACCTCCTACAAATCTCAGAACCACCTATTCCCATTGGAACAGTCAGAACTTTTCCAACAAAATACTTTAAAAGTAAAAATCACTTAGTTTTTCTCAGAAAATACCAGCCATCAGTGCCATCCCAGGCAATCAGTTTCTTTTTAAGAGAAACTCAGACATAACTTGCTCATTTTATCCTGTTCCCTAGCCAATATATTTCTCCCTTTCAGCATTTGCTCCTTCTCGTCAGCCTCTTTGGGTTCTACTCTTTATATCAGTCAGATTGTTCATATTTGTTGAATTCAAAGGATTTACTCAAAGAAACTGTAACACATGTCTATGAAGATTACAGTATGCGACGTGCTAGTTCTTAGTCTATTAGTTATTAGTCTGTAAGTTTATCTACAGAAAATAAAATTCAACAGTTTATATCCTTTTTACGAAGGATTTCAAAGTGTCTTCAGTTAGGCCCCTTCTGCATAAGAAAGCTACTCAATATTTTTCCTTTCAGAGTAACAAACTTTGAACTGAAGAAATTCATATAATTCTTTTTATTTGTACAGATCATTCAGCAGGAGGAAGACAGGCTCCCTATAACATGACTGGGCATGCAGAATCACTCTGCCAAAAGAAGCTATTCTGTCTCCAAAAATATGAATAAATAAAAGAAAAAGGATAATCACTGTGTCCTAAGATTCTTTCTATCCTGGATAGCTTTAGCCTGTTCCTTATAATGAATGGTTGACAACTGACTATTAATAGAAACAATAAGCAATAAACGGATATACATTTATATACTCCTATGATTTCATCACAGCTTTCTGCTCTAAAATCCAAGAGCTACTGAATATTGAATTTGCAGCAAATTTGACTATCCAAACACACTTCTTCAGCTTGGCAGAAAGTTCCCCAGCTCCAAGGGGAAAAACTCCTACATTAAACTCACAGGGTAATCATCCTCTGAAACCTAAGATTCTTGCAATCTTGGACTTTTTTCCTCTATTTCACCACACAAAAGAAGAGTTTATAACTAGATCACTTTTGAAGCATCTCAAGACATTTCCTAATGCAATCCATTAGTTATTTTGAGAAAACCAATCATTGTAATTCTAACATTGACCTTAACTCACCTCTTGCTTCATTGCATTTATTATTATTGTTCTTTTAAAAAGACATGATGCACTCCTGGCAAATCCATCCTAACTATCAGCCAGCCTCCTGAGTCAATCACCTGTCACTGACCAGTCAGAGCAGCCTTGCTCGAAGTCACCAGTTTTAAAGCCATTTGCAGACATGACTCAGGGTTACAATCTCTTGCTTGGGGAAGGTTTCTAAACTGCCAGTTACCCTATTCCATATAAAATAACTTTTCCTTTCATGTACTTTGAAAAATAGCAGCAAAGCTGAGGTCAGAGTCATTTCCAAACTAAAAGAAACAAGCATAACAAACATTTTTTTTGGTCTGTTGTAACATTTCACCCTTGTAACTGCCTCCATCGACACAGTTTAAACCTGCTTCCTACAGACCACTGACAGTCCCCAAATTACTCCTAAGAGACATCCAAAAGATAACAATGGCTGCAGTTTTATAGGTGTGAGCCATTAGACTGGCCCAGTTTACAATCAAAAAGGACTTGCTCCCTTCCCTTCAGACAGCTTGGATTCCCACCACTCCCATCCATGATATTGCTAAGTCAAATATTGCCAAAAATTACTTCTCTGTTTCTTCAGCTTAGTTTCCTATTGTACTAGAGAGTAAGAGCAGCTCACAGGAAGGGTCTAAGCCCGCAGGCAAGCGATGAGAGTGGCACTTCTGATTTACAGTAGCAGTGAAATTAATTCACAGTATAATTCTGCAAGATGCAGTAAGAGAAGAAAAGCAAGCCAGCATCTTAAGTGTACAGTAAATAATCCTATGAAGACGAAGACATCAGCTCAGTATAAAATAAGCCTACATTTTCATTTTGAAATGGGAATACAAGGGAAACACAAGAGTCCAAAGGGAATAATAGAACTAGTAAGAGAGAAAGTGAATGCAACAAGGATTATCAGAATAATACACACAAGAAACAACAAATAATTTTTTTCCTGGCAAGGGTAAGATTGAAGGGTAATACAACAGAGCTTCATGTAATCCCCTCCAGTGTTTTTTGGTTTTGTTTTTGGGGTTTGTTTGGTTTTTTTGGTTTTTTTTTTTTTTACATTTAGTTGGACAGATCTGTGAAAGAAAAATAATTAAATGCAAAAGCACTGCCTCTGCTTTGGGTAGTTCCTGAACCATGTACTATACGAATCTGGGGGAGCATTCAGAGAAACACCACCACCACCGATGTGCTCTGCCCTGATACTTTCCCACACTGACATTATTAGGGACAGAATAACAAGCTTAGCACAACTCTGATTCACTCTGGAAATGTCACTCTTCTGTATGCTCGCTGTCAGCAGATGTACAGATGGAAAGGTGCACTTTCACTGGAAGACAGTTGTGAATCTGAAAATCAAGAAGCTGAAAGCTACTGACTGAAGCAAAGCTCTTAAGGAACAGTAATTATTTACATCATCCTAGCAACCATTTATTACTAATGTCTCCTTTTCCTCATTTTTTCTTACCATTTGCTCTTGATGGCTCATGCTACTGACAGTTGGATAACAGGCGACTACAGTTCTTTCCCTTCCCCAATGAGACAGAAGTATCCCAGCAATGTTTCTTCTTTCCTGTGAGTTTGTGCATCTCTGTTAACCACTGCACCCTCCAAATTATTAAAACAGTTATAAGATTTGAGATAACACACACCTTGGCAAATGGCATTCCAGGAAGCCTTAACTCGTAGGAGACTTCCTGAACCTTCATCACAGGCTGATAGTGCGTACTGGAGCATAAAAGCATCTATGCCACAGAAGACATATTCTCCTCCACTTAAAAATGTATCAGGAATATAATTCCTTGTAAGTAGCTGTCTCAGACTCAGTGATGTTTTCCTGAAAGTGACACAGTGCTCACCACTACACCTGAATAAACACAATCCTTTGCTGGGTCTCCACCTCTGTTCCAGACTTTGAACCTCTGTACGGTCCTCTGGGTTACAAAAGGGTTGCGAGGTTTAAATTAAGATCATGTAAAATAAGAGAACAAACTCTCTTTTGTTTGGTATGTTAGTCACCATCTGCAGCAAGTGGGAAGAGGTCAATAAAAAGTTTTTTTTAAAAAAATACAAATGCTGCCACTGGTCAACAAGCATTTAACAGGTCTCCTCGTAAGGCAGGGAAGGAAAAGCCAAGACACCCTATAGGACACTACACAGCAGAGGTCACTTTCAGTATTCCCCAAAGGTAGGTAAGATATAGAGGAAGGGATCATAACAGTTCCCCTTTCTTTTCCCAGTACCAGATATGTGCTTCTACAACATCCCTGTGCTGGCTGTGGTACTCCCTGAAGTCAGCTCCAGAAGTTGGTGTAACCCACTAACCTTGTAGAAAAAAATGCCATTTCCAGTAAACATTATCCAAATTATAATTTGCTTCATATTATGAGTTAATTCAGTTAATTGAGGCTAGTAAGCAAAAAGTGTAAACTAGCAGGATATGGGCAAAACCGTACCGAAACGCCAACAAGCACGTAATAGAGTTGTCAACATTTTACCTCACATCTACTTCAGTGCAACTCTGGTCCCAGGAATTGACTTCCCATTAACATTTGGACACAAATGAATGTGCCCTTCTAGATAGAATTTCTCACCTTAATTTGACCTGATGGGAACCTATTTTGTGTGCTTACATGTGCCTCTCCATTATCCAGTCCAAAGAAAATGTGGAAAATTTAGAGATTTGCCTCAAAAAGCATATCCCTGACTCGAGCTGAAATGTTAATACAGAGGCAAGTCCAGTAGGTGCCACCAGCCCCAGAGTAATTATAAGACAAGACCATGAGAAAATAAGGAAAGGAGTTAGAAGGTGCAAAATCATACTCTTTAAATAACAGTGAACCAGCTCAAATACCCAAGGAACCACAGCCACTGCTGTTATGTTGCCTAGTTTTTACATTTTATGTTCAATAAGCTATGAAACAAAAGTAGGAGTGGGAATATTCTGTGGTATGCACCAAAATACCTCAGCAAACAAAGGCAGACATAGAAGCATTGCCTGTTCAGGAATACTTTTATCTCTGGCAGCGAAGGGCTGGGAGGAGGTTGCTGGCACTTGCTCACTCGCTTGTCCCAATGCCACAGAAGACAAAGAAAAGCAGAAAAAGGTGAAAATTTTAGTTGCTCTTTTCTTTAATATTTTGCATTGAAGCTAATGTTTTAAAGGAAATTGAACAAGAATTATGTTCCTGCAAGTTAAACTGGCACTGAGCAGTGTTTCAATCTCATTATCTGCTTAACCACATTCTGAAAGTAGCTGGCAGTATAACTTTGGACAACGTTTACCAAATATTACCTTCATGCGTCAGGCTAGTACCCAGTATATTTTATCTACTGATGACTAAAATTGGACGTTTCTGAAGAGGGTACAAACTGGATACTTACAGAATAGCATGTTCACAAGAGAATACTTTCCCTGGGCCCTATTAACATTTCAGCACTGAAAACCTAAATCATTTCTGTTCTGTGCCCCTTTGCCAAGTACCTCTGGCACTTTCATACCTGAGTATGAGCTAAAGCAAAGTTACTGGCTGCTTTCCAGATGAATGAGTTTCCAGTCTCTAATGAAAAGACTAGAGAGAAACCATAAGAAATGCTTGCATAGAACTCAAGCATTTTGTCGCACTAGCAGTGCGTCTGCCTGGGGAGCTGCAGCCATCATACCACATTTGGTTTTTTGGGTTTTTTTGTTTTGTTTTGTTTTTTACATCTCACCTCTTATGCCTCCTTTTTCGCCATCACTTCTTCCCACGTTAAGAGATTGCCAATATCAGCCTAACTTAAAAAAAAATTAACTCCCATAATATCTTCTTGCCCTTCATGCCATTCTCATCTCCTCTTTCTCCATTTGGTTCTGGAGATCAACATGACAACAGCAACAGCAGCTGCAGCTGCGTATGTTAGCTGAAAACATTTCAGCTGTAACTGATCTAACTGAGACATCATAACTACACTAATGTTCTCATTGTTAATTTGTAGTGCTCTCATCAGTGCTTCAGACACAAAAAGGGATTTCTGCAATTTTACAGATGAATTCACTCCAATCTTGGTGTAACTTTTCAAGTGGTTTCCGAGAAGTCAGTCTGCAAATTCACCGAGGTAAATTCTAGTACACAGCATTAGTCATAAGGAAAGAAGAACCATCAAAACAATTACCAGGAGCAAAAGAAACACAAATATCCCATACAGAAGGAGTTATTCTCCCTTCCAGTACAGTCACAGAAACTTCAAGATCACCACAAGCTTTAACAGTCCTGAGGTATAAATTGCTCCTTGTAATCACCTTCCTGCTCACTGATACAAGCCTTTCCAGGCAGTTCTTGAGTTCAGAGTGTCATCCTGGGCCTACTGCATGTATAAGGCATATTAAAGCAATTTTCTCCTACAATCACTCCAGTGACTTTTAATTTAATGCAGTCTCTATTTTGTTACTCTTATCGTTAAGCACAGCTACTGCACATCCTGTATTGGTACCTATCTTCTCAAAACATTCTAACCACAGACCAATTACCAGACTATTTCTGGATCACTGAAGTCTGCAGTCACTACATGCAGTTGTCATGGCAGAACAAGCTCAAGGTATAATACCACAACCAAACATGCCGTGAAGGTAAGAAATTCAGAGTGCCTATGAAAAAAAGAATTTCTGGGAATGCTAGAAGTTTATCACCAACATGAAAGCATGATTACTTTGGTCTTTAGAGGGGAAAAGAACCCAACAATACTTTTATACAGCACCCAGAAACTGTTCTCGGAATAAGTGAGAAGACGGAACACAATTTATATTGTACATTTCCTACACTCCTCTATGCAATTACCAAAAAACAGCAGTTACTTCTTCACATACTTCATAACAGTTCCAGGAGTTCTGGATAAGAACATCGCTACCATGTCTTGCTCACTCAAAATTTCTTAGAGGCAGCAGAGAGAGGGCATTCAGACTCTGTCCCTCTACAACTAGCAGCTGCAATAACAAAAGCTACCCGAGACTTTCCTTTTACAGGTCTGCATCAATCCCGCTGAACAAGACTTGCTGCATTTTCTCTCTCTATGCCAGCAGGCTCATACACTTGTTTTGAATTACAAGAAATGGTAAGCCAATGCTCATCTCCCTTAAATTGATGTAAAGAATAAAAAACTTAAATTAAACAGCTTTATTGCCTTTTGCTTGTGTGTGCCTGTCTGCAAGTTTCAATGAATCCTAGGCTGGAATGTGTATGATTTTATCACAAAGCAAGCACGATGGTATTCATATTCACCTCTACCAGGATACAGAGTCCAGCCAACAGGAATACCTGCAGGTTTGGGAAAACATAGGAAGTGAGTAGGAAAATCTCCCCTCTTGCTGCAGAGCAGCACCAAAGACCTATTTTTGCTATTTTAGAGGGCTCCCCTCTCTCCATCTGCCCATGTCTGTCACTACCCTACCTGCACCCCACAGCCCACTGGCCAGGGACAGCCCTGTTGATGAAGACGTTCACTTCAGCACAACTGAATCAGTTCCACTGTCAGGGAAAATGGACCGGTTTCACCCTCAGAAAACCTACACCAGTGCTTAGGCCTCCTCATCCAGACATGAAAGAGAAGTGCCACAGCTGGTTAAATAATTCTGCTCAGAAGATTAAGTACATTACACAGGCTTTTGAAGGGAAAAGCAAGAGTGGCTGTTATGCTTTCCGTTGTCCTGATACCCATGCACTTTACGAAAGATGCCAAGTGCTATTGCAAACACAGTTTGTACTTCCATGACAGTAAGTGCTTCTCTGCTCCTTTTCATTGCCACAGACCAGCGCTTTTGATCCGTCAGCAGTGCTTGGCGCACATTCCCAAGGGAAATTCTTTGAAATATACCTTCATCTCGATCACTGACCTCAAACTGGTCCACAATCATAAACACTAGTGCAAAGAGCTGCAGTTGCTTTGTGCAGAACTTTATCTGATTACCAGATTTCAAAGCAGCTAAACCCAGGCTAATCCACCACATAAAAAGAGTCAAACTATTTTTAATGCAGGTTCTTTCTTTTAAAACCTAACAAGGGGCCTAAAATTCAGATCAAAACTTAGCTTTTTTCTGTCCCAGAGCCAGGATGCTAGAGTTTATCACGGAAGATTATATTGTATTAAGAATATTATTCTAGAAATAATAGAGCATTAGAAATACTTAGGAAAATCAAACATACATATAGATCCAAGAAAATGTTACAAATACAACACCCCCACCCCAAACACATGCAGAAGCTGAAAATGGAACATCTTAATCTATTCATAAACAATTATCAATTATTACTTTATTCTGATAGTACCAATATATCCTATAAGGACATCAATGTTTTATATTTTGCTCAAAATAACGACTAACAAAGAACACTGCACATAAAGAGTAATTCATTTATCTACTCTATTTGACACAGAAGTTGCTTCATAGTAAGCTGTGTCAATTCTTTTTAAAAACACATAACATCTGCAACACTTAAAGAAAGATATATAAATGCTTAGGGGACTGGGAGCTCCAGCTGCTGTGAGAATGAAGGAATCCTCATGACATCAGAAAGCAGGAATTATATTTCATTCACCCTTTTTGCCATGGTGAAAAAAAAGTCAACATGATCCAGATGGTTGTTCTGGATGTTAGAGAGTGTCTACTTGGTAATTATTGTCCGAGACACAAGATTTTTCTTTATAGTGCTGAAATAATTGATTTAATCCGGAGGTAAAGTGCTCTAAAATACAGCAGCCTTCTTCCATTACACTTTCAGGGTGGAGGACGTGGTTTAACATTTTTTCACATTTTGGTACTTAACATGAAGTCACATGTAGTTATCCAGTGGCCAAACAAATCAGAACATTATAATTCAATGAGTATGTAAGTATACTAATGATATAAGTAAGTAACGAAGTATTAAAATGGCAAGTTATGTTTTCTTCTAAATTGCATGAAATTCTGTTTTTTTATAATATATGTCATTTGTTTACAAAGTTACAACAATTTTTTGTAAGTATTTTCAGTTCTATATGAGAATGATTCTGCTTTTCTCTTTAATGGGGGGAGAAACTGAGGTTTTGAATGCAAGACACATAGCAACTGACCAAAATATATATTTTTTTAAACCCTGTGCACGCACTTGCACCGAAACCACTATCTTTGAGCTCATAACGTTCCTGATTCCGCTCCCAGGAGCGTTTATGAATCCAGAGGAACTGAGCATCCAGGGAGAAGAGAGCTGTTTCACCACAGGCCCAGCAGAACTCCACTGAGGTGGCAAGCTGTGAAAGTGTTTCCCTCCTTTAGAGCAGCTCAGGCTTTTGGAAATGCACCGAGCAGTCAGAGGTTTAAATCAGTCATCAGCACAGACACTTAGGCCAACATCACAACAGAGCATTTACACCACTACTCTCAGAAGTATCAGATGAAATTATAAGTATTCCTGTGTAACAGAAGCTTGCATACAAGTATCCATTGTTAAATTAAATGAGAATGACACCATATATATTTAGAGCACATCACCTTAATCTATTTTACAGTACCAGCTGTAAGAAAACAAAAATAATTCAAGTATCAGTTTTCCTCGATTTCCCTAACTAATGATCAGTGCTTCTCTGACACAGACACCTGTCATGTTGCACAACCTATGTAAATGCAACAGCAGCATAAAACCAATTATGCTTGCAATCTTATTAGAGCTCTTAAAGCAAGAGAAAATAAAGTATTTTTGCAACAGGGCTGCTTCGTCTTGAGCAGGATTAGAATAAAATGGAAATTATTCAACTGCAGAACCAAGATAGGTCTACTATCAGAAGCACAGGGGGAATGCTCTGGCCTTGACGCTTTTTGCTTTAGGCTCCTTGCCGTTACTTTAACATCACAGGCATCACAGGTATCACAGGTATAAATTAAAAGCCTCACTAGTAACAATAACTGAACAATTCTCATCCCTGTAGTGGACAATCCACTGTGACGTCTGTAAAGTCTTCTAAACGCCAGCATACTGATCATACAGTGCAAATAATGTGCACTGTGCCGGTGTGCAACACCTGACTTCAGAGACTCCATCAGTTGGAAAAAAATAACGTGAGCCATACAATGAAGAAATTTACGGCTCCAGTTAACTGAGTCTTTATAGACAAATGGTATATGTTCCTTTTGCTCCTGCATTACGCAGCAAATAGAAATCAGTCATAAATGCTGGTCTTCAGATTCTGCTTAAGGGAACATGTTTACAATGGGCATTTATTTCACAAAGGATAATTTATTGGCAAATGCTGCAGATCGATACAAGCTGTGACAGTGCTTGCCCACATCCGACTTGTAGTATTGGAATTAATCACATGTTGCTGCAAACCCTGAAATCTCTCTGGATTCCTCTGTAAAGACGTAGAATACATGGCACAAAACTTAAAAACCTCTGGAACAGGTCCTACTGAAACTTCCCTGAGGTGATCAGGAAACTATAAACTACAGTGAGACTTTAATCTGTATCACCCACCAGGTTCATGAATTAGCAATGAGAGGTGCTCCTCTAGGAAGACAGACAATGAGTGACATCTATTTTGGTACAGAATGTCTGTAACAGCATGCTGAAGTTTTGGGGAAGGGTAGGAATGAGTCCAAAATACCAGCAGCAGGTTTAGTTTCACAACTCAACCAAGACACAAGACATTTCAGGAAAACTAACTAAAGCATAGATGAAATTCAAATCATAATGTTCATGAAGACATTGCAACAAAGACACACTCTGCAAAAAAGTTAGGATTTGAGCGAGTTCCTTAATAAACTTCCAAAAAGAAAAGAAAAACAAACAAAACACCTTTATGTGAAATCCTATTAATTTTTAAGGGTTTCAAGAATGATTTCTTTGTAGATGAGGAAAACTTTGAGTTAAATCTCTTGTTATTCCCATTTAAAAACAATAAAAAAGAGACTGAAATAAATTAAAATCCAGTCTACAACAGCCTGTTCCTATGTATAAAATGAAGAATAATGGGGGAAAAAAACCAAACCAACAACCAAACAAAACCCAACACCTAGAATGATTTAACAAAGTATTTAATTTCCCACCCAGATCATTCTAACAATTTCTAACATTTTTATGGAGAGTGGAGTGAGTAAATAACAAAAATACTCCAATTGGTTAGAAGACTGAAATTTCTAATTAAACTATTTATGCAAGCACCCTACTTCCAGTGATAGCAGCTAAAGTATCAAGATAAACTTTTTTTTTTTTAACCTGACTGGCTGTGCAAGGAACTTACTAGATTCACTTTACCAAAGTTCCCCATCGATCCACAGGTTTAGAAATCATTGAAAAAAAACCACCCCATGTCTTTCCATAGTCCTTCAAAATTTGTAGCTGTATTTGATGACATCTTCAGACACTGAAACAACTTAAAGTCAAGAAAGGTTTTGGTCTTAATCTTTCTGCATCTTAGATCTCCTATTGCAGCTAAGAGATCATAATGATGCTTTGACTACTACTGTAATGTATTGACATGGACTTAGTCTGCAACAGGGGTTTAATCAAGTTATTTTTTTTATAAGAATGAAGGGTCACTATGTCACTAAATGTACCTGTCTAGATTTTAAATAATATCCTTTTACAGAAAATAGGAAGAAATATTTCTATGGAATAATTTGGTTTATTATGAAGAAGGCATCTGAAACAGGTCAGAAGAATCACACCCTAACGTTTCCTCTTTCTTGCCAAAGATTTTAAAAGGAACTTGATGAGACGCTAATAGGCAGGCACCTATATCAGGAAAGTCAGTATTTATTTTTTTTTAAATATGCATACAAGCTGGTTTAGTGCCGCTACAAACACCTCATATCCTGTTTTTCTGCCCAGAAGTGGGGGAAAAAAAAAAAAAGCAGCTTGACAAATAAAGCATGAGAAGTATGTTCAGAGCACATTGCAACAGAATAGATACTTCCAGGAAATATTGGACTCCATCCTCTCTTCCCTCTCATCCTCCAATGTTAACAGATCAGTAGTAACCTCTGATTATTCTGTCACTAAAGTTATCTGGCAGTTTAGAGGACCGTATATGTTGCAAAATAGAGATTCTATTCCAACATACAAAATCTCCTCTGGAATGAAAGAGGTTAAAACATATGCTTATGCTAATGAAATTCCCAAAATGAGTATTTACAGAAGTGAAGATAAGTCTTCATACACGTTTAGCTTTGCAGCAGCCTGGGGAAACAGAGAAGAATATTTTGTGCCAAACTAAAGACACCTCATTGTGTTTTTGTGGAAATCATCACCCATATTCCCCATCCTGACTGCTAATGTAAGTCCTACATATCTTAGCAGGAAGAAGGAGAAGTCAAGGAAGGAAAATAAGTGGCATTTAGGCACTATATAAACAACAAGGTGCAGCAAGTTCCTTTTTCACTTCAATGGGACTGAAATTCATCAGGATCATTATTCTTGCGTCTCATGTAATTTAAGCTACCAACAGACTAACCACATTTTCCGTGTTTAACCTAAATGTTCAACGTCTCCTATAGACCAGCAGGCATGGGAGCAAGTCAGGGAAACCACACAGTAATGCCAAGCTCAGTGCTTGTGAATCCATAACTGCAACTTTGTTTATCGTATCTGTGAAGGCCATGTACCACAGCCTCACGGTCCAGAGCACGGAAACCACCATCCTAGCCCTTCATTATAAATACCACAGTTATCAAATATAGCCAGCGTTAAAGTTCACAATAGACCACAAAATTATACTTGCTGCAAAAGCCAGAGTGATCCTCTGTTTCCACTCACACCTGGTTTTGATCAGTACATTTGCATGAAGTTTTGGCTACTTGAAGCCACATACTGGAGATGATACTATACACAGCACACAGTCCTGGAACAAGGGACCACAGAAGCAGCAGCTCAATGTTCCAGCTCTGCACCCTCCACCTAGTTTACCACTCTGGTAGCTTTGTATCCAAACACAGAGGATTTTTTTTCCCTCCCAGCATTCACACAGGTAAAGAACTGGAATTCTGTATTCAAAAGTCCAAGGAAAACACAGTCATGATATCTAGTCAACTGTCAAAGACAGTATCATGCAGTTAATTATGAAAAAGCCAGCATCCAATTAACAAAGGAAACATTGTAGGCAGAGAATAAATAACTAAATGAGAAGAAAGCGAAGCCAGGGACAAATAATTCAAATTTAATCACGTTTGCTGCAAGTATATTTCAACACCACTTTTGCACCTTGATAAATAACGTTATCCTGCAAAGATAGATTCTTCAGGGAGTTTCATTCAAAAAAGGGGCATCTTAGTTCTTACAAAATGTAGGCGTAATCTACACAGCAGCAGAAGTGGTGTGAGAAAAGGAGGAGGAGGAAGGAGGGAGGGAAATCTCCCAATTGTTTCTAGTAGTTAGGAGAAGATGTTACAGTCCCTGCTGCCAGCATAACTTTGGGGTTAAACAGCAAGAGGCTCAGCAGTTGCTGACACAGGAGGAGCCTGAGACCAAGGTGATAGAAACACCCAGGTTCCCCGTCCTGCAAGCACCTTATCTAGGCTGTGGACTATTTTGGGACTTTTAGCCTCTATCCTGCCAGGTACTCTTCTTTTCCCACCTAAAATCCCAGCAAACCTAGAGCTTTATGGGTGACCTTAGGTCTTGTTGTGACTTGCTCATAAAATTAAAAAAAAAAAATATTTCTATTTTCAACCAAGTTCATGCACTGTTTATTTGTTCTTTGAGTTGCTCAGGCCTACGGCACTGCCAAACACTTGCATTCAGGAGAGGACAGCTTTAGACATATCTGTTGAGCCCAACACTATTTTAAAAGTTAGAATATTAATAGTGCTTGCTCTCATGCATTTTGACACTTTCTAATTAAAGGAAGGTAAGATAAGTAAAAACTAATTCTGGTGGTTTTCAAACTCTACGTTCTTCTACTGTTGCAAAAGCATCTGAAGTTTGGTTATAAATAACATACATCACTGAACGGATACACTGTACTCACAGAAGATTTTGTGAAAAGCAGCAATAAATTACTCTTTTCCATCATAATCAAAATTGTAACGGTGTCACATAGGATTGCAGACAACTTTTCATATATATAATTGTAATGTTGATGTTGGCTTTAAATAATATATAACCATATCATTATGGTTTACTAGAGCATGGGTGTGGAGGGCAAATCACACCCCACTTCATCACTCTGCTGTTTCAAGGAGTTAAAAAGATTTATTTTTCAAACCCCTTTGGTTGGAAAAAAAATAGAAGGCAAATATAAAAGCATCAGTATAACAGAGGAGAGATGGTTGCTTAGGAAGCAGATTGAACAAGCACAATCCTTATCTTCTTTTTAGTAAAATACAGATTTATGCACCTACTTTGTAGCTGATGTTGACAACAGAAAAAAAAAAAAATCTATAGTATTGCACCTAATTTGACCACATTAAAAGGGAATAACATCCTAGGCAATTACAATCATACTATTGTACAGTTCAGTTGAACTGATTGCTCATTTTTCTTTCCATTTTCTTGGAAACAGGTCTTATCTTAATTATCCAACCAAATGTATGAATTGCATTTAGTAATTTGATTCTTAGATTTGAAGTGCTGCCTTTAAATATTTAAAATTAAATATTTTTCCAGATTTTTATATTAGAGAATGAATACATTTTCTTCTTTAGAGAAACGATTTTTGTGAAGTTTTTTTTCTCACTTAAATAGTATTATAGTAATGCTTTTAAATAGTTCTTCTTGGCATCCTTGTAATATTGCTATGGTGTTCAAAACATAATGATATTTTGCACATTTAAAAGATGGGGGTTTATTACACCTAATATAACATATGAATCTGTAGATAGATCTGAAGACAGATAGATCTGAAATGACTAAACTTGAACAAGCACCCATTTGCAGTTTCAGCTGGTGATTGATTACTTTATTCTGAAATACTGTCAGACAAATTCTGCCAAGTATTCAATGCTGTATATAACATGGCACATCAAATCTGTTGAGATAGAAATACTTTACTTGCAGAATAGGAGCAACTTAGAAATAACTATGCATTTATAGCCTCCAAACCACCACATTTGTTCTAATACTTCACCACTAACTAACATGAAAAGTCCCTATTGAGCTGTAAAAGGCTCCTGAAAATACTGAAGGAGAAAATGTTTGCAGAAACAGTGTTTTGTTCATCCACTCTTACATATTTATCCCATTTTAGAAAACCACAACTTGTGATGACAGTTTAGAGTTAGCATGAAGGTATTCAGGCAACTTGATCACATCAGTCTGAAAGTTTCAATCTCAGAAATCTCATTTAGCTCCCACCTACCCTCTGCCATACCTATGTTTCTTGAAGGAGTTAAGCGGGTGGCGGAGATTCTTTCTGCACTGAGGGAAAGATTTGCTTGTGGGCTTGCCCATAACTGCCCAAACCTTGGCAGAGCTAAGCAAAGAACACAGCCTGGCAAGGAAGGGGATAGACCCAAGCCATGCCAGGATCTGTGAAGGAGGTTTTCTCAGCCTATTAAGTGTTCTTTTTTTCTTATCATTCTTGTCTGTGTTCTTCAAAATAAAATAAAACGAAAAAAAATCCACCAACCCCCACCCTAAATCCCACCTATCTGGGAGAGAAGGGAGGGGGTTCTTCTATCCCAGTGGCACGATTACTGGAGCACCTGGCCAAGGAACAAAACATGGCTTTAAATTCCTATATTTGCTGAAGGTGATAGGACCCAAAAAATAAACTTCTACAGGTTTACAGTGCTTTTTAGCATCTTTCTCCATAGAAATAACTCTGCCTGTGTGGAAAAATTACTTCTCAGGTCAATAACAGCAAAAAAGAAACACAGAGATCATACACCATCTTATAGTAAATGTTAGAAAATTGAGTCTGGAGAGTGCAAATGTAACTGCATAACCTAAGAGTTAGAGTATTTATTCAGAATAGGGACTACTGACCACCCACACTTTGTATTTTACATTAAATGTACTGTTGTTTAAATGGCTAATTGAACAATTCCACAAGCAAAACAGAGCGCTCTATCATGCAACACTTTTCCACTCCATGGCGCAAAGCATTCTTACTGGAGATAGTTAAATAGGGCTCAAATCTTCCCACTAGCGAAGGGACTTCAGCCTTAGTTTTCCAAAACCTGAGCAGATATTCTAACCTCTAACTAGATTTTTATTTTCCTTTTAATGTTTTCTTTCTGAGAAGCTTATGAGGGGTACAAGCTACTGACAGGACGAATATATTGCAGCCACATTTTGTGTGAACAAGTAGTTTGTTCTTTTAAAACAAGTATCTGTAGTTTGTGTCTTGGGAACAGAACGGAATTTAAACACAGCTCAGGATCCCATTAAGTATCTGATTAGTTGTACTTGCCAGATTATCATATTCGCCAACACTGGATTTATTAAGTTTGATGAAACCAAATAAAGGAGGTTGGAAAAGGAGTGCCGGGAAACAGTACCTTTCTGTGTCTTACAGTGCTTCTTCCTTAAGGGCAACCGGAGGCTGACACAGTTTCAAAATTGCCATTTCAAAACTTTCTGGATCTTGGCCACAGAACATTCTTTTCAAAATTGCCACAGACACAGATCACTCAGATATGGGACACACAGAGACAAAACAGAAAGCCAGAGAGATACATAGCTGTGCACAAGCAGTTGCTGACTTTTGATACACGTTGTAAGTGGACTGTCCGAAGGTGGCGCAACAATATCCTTTGTCCCTCAGCCCCCATTACACATAAAAATTACAAAAACATTAAATCATCTCTTAATTTTCGCAGAGGCTACATAAATACTTTAGAACATCGGTAGTCTACCGGGTTTTTTCCTAGCCTTCTACATACCACAGATTTTCTTACTTTAAAGTATACTCTTACCTTTTGTGACAACGAAGATCACAGTTCAGCAGCTGGCTTCTTTAAACAAGAACACCAAATTGCCACAGGAACACAAAAGAGAAGAGGAATGCAAAGTTCATAACTCTGTACATGCTAGAAGACCTCTGTGTTACTGCAAGCACACCACAATGCACACTGAGGGCTCAGCTTGCAAAAATTGCACGAGCAGAAAGTGCTACAGGTGTTTGCAATTGCTATCAGCTGGAGAGCAGCAGCAAAATGTAATTGCACCCAACTGCTGAATAACTGCTGCAGAACTCCCACCTGCCTCTGTATAGCTCCCTTCAAAAGAGCAGGCCTCTGAAAATATGCTCCTGCAAAGAAGCGGGGAGAAGATAGCGTAGGGAGTGAGTATCAATACCTTTTCTTTCTAGATTAGTATATTAACTACTATTATATCAGGTGGGCATCAGTCCTGGCACCATCTTTGTTTTAAAAAAAACCTAGACCAACCAAAATCGACACGCACATCCCCCTTACAGTGATATGAATCATTTCATCAGGAACTTAGCCCTTTTGAGATTTTTCCAGTGCCTGCAGGCACACCCCGTGTGCGTGCAACCAGTCAGTAGGACTGCCAGGAGCTGTGCGGACAATGACCAGATTGCCCAGTTGCTGAAGAGGCCAGCTGCTCGCATCCCCCAGACAAGGACAGCCCAGCCCAGGTCAGCATGGAAGCAGACCTCCAGGGCCTGAAGAAACACCTGGGGGCAGCAAGCAGGTGTTGCAAATTCCAGTTTAGGTGTCACAGAAAGGGGATTTTTTACTTATTGATGAATAGTTTGAACATCTTAAATCATTCTAAGGTCTCCTTTGGAGTGGGTTACGGTTAGAAAACTTGGTGTTACTTCATTAGTTCTCCAATTAGTATGGGTAAGGGGAAATATGAACTGCATAAAATAGATATACGAACACTCTTACCTATCAGAGATGTAGTAAGGTTTATCTGTGACATATTTTTACTACACAGACAATGACAAGGTTTACATATTAGCTACACTTTTTCATATCTTGCAAATTCTGAAAATATGTAACAAGCAAGTCTTAAGAATTGTGGAAGAGGGATTTCTGTTTCACAAATAAATTATTTACAGACAAATATTTCATATAATGCTGTTAACTTATATCAACTGTCTTAGCAAACATTATTACTATATCCTTTCTCCATTTGCAGTTCACTTACGTGTTCCTTATGTCCTTGTGTATGGCTACTGGGAATGCCTGTTTTAAGAGTTTAATGCAATCTTGAGCCATTTACATGTCAGAAAATCCCAATACCAATCTGCCAGCTTTTCATGAAATTATACTGCAAATAGGTGGACTTTCAACTTAACACTGGTGGAATTCATAACTATTAGTTTCATAGGTGCTAAGAAGTGCAGAAGATGCATATTTTTGTGACAATTTTTTTGGCATTGATTGATGGTTCAATTTTCTGTTTGAAATATATAGTTGTTTAAATATAGTCAAAATAGCATTATTCTGTATTTTCCAACTTTGGTAAATTAACCTGTTTTGGTATTCTTATGAAAGCTGTAAGGTCATACAATTTTACACAGTGAAACATCTGATACAGGAAAATTTCTGCTTCATCAGGGTGAAACAGTAAAACAAAACAATAAAGCTGATTTTCAAGAAAAAAAAAAAATCAGTTTGTATAAACATCAGTTGTAATAACTTGAAAAAGAACTAATGCACGAAACAAAATTAAAACCCAGAACTGATATTGCATATCGTAACTGTATTTCACATTGTTACTGCTACTGCCAGAAAGAACAAGCAGTTAGTTTTGGATTTTTTCTTACAATCATTGCTACAATTTTAAGGACATGGGAATATTTTAACTTTTACTTCAGGTTTTCAATTATATTATTTTTTTAAGCTTATTAGCAACAAATTTCTGTTTAGCACAAATAAGCAGCAAGATTTCATTTTGCTCACAGGATCTTGACCTTTTCTCAACTTTTAGTCAATAACCCAACTGGACATACAGAAAACCATGCACAGAACACAGTTATGCATTTCTGAAACCCTTCCCCTGTAATCAAGTGGAATAAAACCATCCAGCAGAGTACCTATTTTCAAAGATAATAGGAAGAAATCTGGGGTCACTGAGCCAGTGGAAATTCCTTCACATTTTCAATAGGGCAGTAACAAAATCAAAAAAGCCTTCTGAAAACAATACAAAATCTTGCAGAACCAAATAGAAGACCTGAGTAGCCTCTAAGGCGCGGCAACAGCAGTGTCAAGCTTTATCAAGAAAAGATGCTGAGGTCAATATGTGATCCATAGCTTAGGGAGTGCTATAGCTTGAGGAAAACATTGTTTAGAAAATCTCTTTTGCCATCACACCTCTCTGTGAGCCACTCAATTAAAAATTGCATGCAACATATGACCACAGGTGGCTTTTTATTGCATTCTCTGCTGCAAGAACAAGGTATTGATATTATTTTGAATGTATACCTTGCCAACTTGTATCCTTTGCAAAAAGAATGCAAATTTATTTTAAATGCAATCTTAAAATCACTACTACCTCTTAGATGAATAATTACAGTTCGCTGAAAAACAGTATAAACAAATCAAGTATATTCTTAGCTTTGTATTTTTTAATTTTTAAGTTTGTGTGATGTTCCATTTTAATTTAATCTTTGAAACATTAGGAAGTCAGATAAAAGTTAATTGTGGTTGCTCTTGCTGATAAATTGTTTAGCTGGGTTTTTTTTGAATTGCATTTTATTTATCCTGGAAGAGAAAACTTACACTTCTAAAACATGCACAGAAAGTTACACACCATCCTTTAAAGCCACATGTAAATCTTAGAGGTCTTTGAAAATGATTAACTGGTTTCCTGAAGAATTAAAAATACTATTCATTGAAATATTACTTCACCACATCTCTTGTAGGAGAAAAAAGCATGAAGCAGCAGAAAAACATAAATTATAATTTATGTGTTAATTCAAGAAAAAAAGAAAAGTAGAATTACTATTTACATATAAACGAGAGGTGTATCTTACTCCCAGAGACAATGAGTGGCAGTGACTGGTACTTCTCCAGAGACTAAAATTGCTGGTAAAGCAAATAAAGACTGTTTTGAGTGACAGACAGACAGAGAAATCCTGCAGGTTAGGGTAGCAGAGGTAGAAATGTGGCCTGCCGTGGTGGCATAGTGTACCACACGGACCTTTACACATTTGCTCCCATCTATCCTCCAGCTCCCTGTTGCAGTCAGTGAGTGACGTGAAAGGACTAGTGAACTCACTCTTGCTGGCTCCTGTCTCAGTACACACACAACACTGCTGGTGCGCAACACGGTTGCTTGTGCAATGGCATAAGGAGCATGCAAGGAGAAACCTCTTTCTCTGCAGGGATCATCATAGCCTGAAGCATGAAGTTATTTCCCTTATCCAGTCACATCTTTTCTCTGCAAGATACTCTGTATTAATGAGGTCAAGGAAGTGAACAGTGAAATATCCTTCCAGGCCTCCACAAAAAATTTGAACAAGCTTTCCTCACAGGAAATCTGTTACCTGTGCTGCAACTGATAAAAATCAAGCAGTCTGGGGGCAGATTCTTAGTTGCGATATGGCTGCTTTTTGCCACCCTGCACTGCTGTACTTCTGGCCAATGGCTGCAGTCAAAGCAAATTTTAAATGAAGCCTAAATTAGAGCAGTCCTCAAGATGTTTTATGGCTTGTGGGAGGCAGCCCAGTCTGCAGGGGACCACACAGCTGCAGGAATACAGAAAGTGAAAAAAATAGGTCACTGTTAAAAACTTGGTGATTCTGAGCATGCACGAGAGTAACTGCAAACTGGCTTAACCTGGAAGCTTCTATCTTCACTTACCCATTTGAAGAATCAAGGAATTTAAGGTGTCTTTGGAAGAAAGAAAGAACTTGACACTTTTCTCCCAGGAGCTTCATAGTGAGTAGCTCTGATGATGGGAGTATTATTATTTCAAATTTACAGTGGTGCAAGTAAGAAAGTCATGGAGGCTGGCTTCCTGACCCTTTTTATTTGCATTCTAGAAATCATTTTTTGCACCATCTGTGATCCTGTTGCAATATCTATATGGGAATAAATATTACCTTCAGACTTTATTGTAGGTAAGACCACACATGGCAGAAGGCACAAAGAACGAGCTCCCTAGGGACCTATTCCCAGATGTGGCAGCGTCTCCTCCTTGCCCAAGTAACCAGCTGACCAGCTGCTGTAAGGGCAGCTCCCCCAGTTCCTGCTTCCCACGGAACTGGAGGCAGGAGGGATGCAGTCATTCTCCCTACTGAGAGAGGAGCTGAAAGGGAGATTTCTATGGTCAGCCTTTTGTAATACATGAATATCCCTCCATACTCCCAGAAGAGAGATAAACCCGCTGTACAGCCACTTTGCAGCAGACCAGAACATCACCATAAATCAGCAATGCTTTGTCAGGGCTGGGGATGTGATCTGTGGTGCCTGGTTCAGGTGTTTTTCAGCAACTTTTGATATAATAAGTAAAGAAAACGCCTGCCTGAAGATGCATCTACAAATGGGCAGCAGACACCTCTCCTATCACTCTTCTTCCCCTCACAGTGCTTTGATTTTAGTAGTATGACGAAACATCAGACCTATCTATATTCAGGCACAGCTTTTGCGTGGAAATCTCTGTATAGTGGGCAGCTTTCTGGCTTGTTTTTCATCACAAACCTTACGGGGGAAGAGCAGCAGTTTCAAAGACTTTACAAGGAAGCCTCAGGGCTTGTTTGCCAGACTTCAATGGATATGTTTGGAGCATGGTATATGGAGGTTGAACTGCCTGACTCCCATTAACATTAATAGAGTCAGGAGGCTAAATGCCTGCACACCGTTCTGATGACGTACCCACAGATTCTGGCAAGTAGACTGATGCCATTTCTAAGTCCTTTTGCATACAATGCTTCCTTCACCTAAATCAGGGTGGCAAAAATAAAAGAAAGAGGGACAGCCTAGTTTCCTCCAGCTAAGACATTCTGCAAAGTACAATAACTGTGGGCGTTTTGCCTCAAGTTTAATAAAGAACCTTCCACTTGCCTGTAAACTTCCTGACATATAAGATATCTAACAGCGTTATAAAACTGATTTAACAAAACCCATAGCAACCACAGACAACGAACTGCTGGCTACCTATTGGTTTAATATGAAAAAGCAGGCTAGCAGTTACACAGGATTCATGGTCCTACCAAAATTCTAGGATATTTGGATTATATGTTCTCCTTCAAATTTATAAATAAAGGAGGTACTTGCACAGCTGAAACAAGTAGCTAATTTAAAATTTAACCTGTATTTAAAAAAAAAATAAATTTATCTTCCATTCTCTGTTTATGAACACCTGCAGTTTATATCACACACATTTTCATTGGAAACAATCTGTTAAATCTGTAAAATTATTATAGTGTAGTCCCACAGTATGTCACACTGTGGCAGTACCTTTGATCTCAGCCCCTGGGAAACATTTTTTCATGTGGGCAGCAGCAGCAGCTGTAAATACAATGTTAATACTATTGGGGTATTAAATTTCCTTTTTATTTTGCTGGCTGAAGTCTGAGGGCTTATGCGGTACTACACTTCCCATATAACACGCTTTCAAGTTACTGAAGTTTCAAGATAATCTAGTAAATGGAGTGTCTTGGATACTTTTACAGTGGTATTACAAGGGAAAAAGGGACCTTTCTGTTTCTTTCAAATCTGGGAAAATATACTTTGTTGATAAATCTTAATCTTTCAACGTCTTGATCCTCCCCTCAGTTGCCTCACAACTGACAGCTTTTCTGCTTTAACCTGATTAGAAACAACCTGTTAGCTAAATTATTCGGTTACAACCTACAGATATCCTGTATGTTTGAGTTTTTTCAGAGGTGCAGTCCTTATTTAATGAAAAAAGTCTCTTTTAAAGATGTTATCTCTGTCCCTGATGGTTCTCTCATCCCAATACTAAAATTCTAGATCATATACTGACTGTGCCATGCACTAGCACAACAAAAATCTGCCCTTAGCTTGCCACTGTGCTATGCAGCCTATCAACCAACACACACCCATCACAGCTATACCTGAAGTCAATGGTACAAAGATTAGATAATGCTCTGAGCAGTGTAAGGGATAACTTGATATAGTCCTTATTCAGAGAGCTAAATTAATGTTACTCTAAATCCTATAATTTTATTCTAAAGTTTATTATAAGTTGCTCTGCAGTAATATCTTACACGTTCAAGTCTTTATACTGGGAAGGTTATACAGGTTAGGCACTTCTTTTGTCTTCCATGTACAGAGTGGATATCTTTACTAAGAATATTGATTAAAAAACATTTTAAAAAGCCTAAACAGTATACATTCTGTTAAGCAAAAATTTATATTCATACACGTATCAGTAATTTAAGTGTCTTTTGCCTCTCAAGAACACTTACATTATAAAGTCTTAAGAAAACTGATTCTACCTAATGGTATGCAAACACTCTGAAGTGTCCAAATTATCTTGATTTAGCCTCTCCTATTCACTGCTTTGCATTCTGAAGGAGACACACAAGCCACAAGACCTTTTCTTCTTTGCATTCTCTGTACACACTGCTGTCAAATGTGCATAATGACATCCATTTTTGCTTATTTTCAAATACCACTGTAATAGCCAGTTTTGTGCACACAAAGCTTTTTAAACACATATGCTGGGTTCTGTGCCTTAGGGCAAATCTCATCCTGTGCTCTTTGGTATCAGTATAGTTTGGGAATGCAAGGACTGAAGCTTAAATTCAGGGTTTAAATCCAGAAAAAGACAGAAAAGACCTCTTAGACAGAGGGTGGGGGAGAGGGAGGCTAGTAGGCAAGTACACTTCCTACCAAGTCAGGTACATCCCTTTCCTCTTCAACCTGTGAGTAGCATTAGGCATCCAGTTGAGATTTACAACAGCCAGGAGGTTAATGTTCATGAATTTTTTTGTTAATCAGTCATCAGGTAAAGCTTTTAAATAACAACTAGCAAGGACTAGAAGTCCGTCCTTTCCTTTTCCCAGGCAAGAGCTCTAACTGCCCCGGGACACCAAAATAAAATGACTATTCTGGCACAAATTCTGTGCACACTCCTTCCCACCTCTTCCCATTTAATTATGGAAATAGGTACATACTCCTTTAAAATGCAGAGCTGTTTCACAAAGGAAAGCCATATTAGAATAGGTTTAAGTGTAAGTTTTGGGTGAAAGGTGGGCATTAAACTCCTTCTACCAGGCAGAGATTGAACTCGGGCTGCCCACATCACCTACTTGTACTCCTGTTGGAGTAATGAATGAGGACTCCCATCACCTCCTTCTGCTGCTGTACTTCATGCACAGCCTGCACCATTAGTCATGCTAAGAGCATGCCAGCTGGATAGAGCCCCTCAGGTGAAACAGACTGAGGAATGCCTTGCTTATGAATCCAAATTAGGCTTAAATGTAAATTGTGGCTGGGCCACTCCACACTAAGCTAGTTCTGAGATGCCCAGGAAAAAAGAATTTAAAGCCTTCAGGAAATACTGGGGTTTTACACGGACGGGTGGCTAAAGACAGCTGCAGGTTCAGTCTGCACTCCCTCAAACCCAATTCCAGCTAAGTCTGCTCCACTGGAGAATCCAGACAGCCATGCCAGAATGGCAACATGCTGAGGGCTCAGAAAAATGCACAAAACCTAAAGAATTCAGGTGGCTCCAAAGCTTCACAGCCACTTAGGAGAATTATAAAGGTTGCGGTTTGGGACACAGCGCAAGTGTTAGGTACCTTTGTTCTTCACAAATTTGTCCTCTCTTGGTTTTCTTCAAATCATTTATATGTTGGAAATCCTGGTAAAATAAATTCAAAATTTTAGGGTTGAAAATATCACATGACTTCAAATGACTCAGAAGAATCAATCACACAACCACACTGATCAAAAGATGATGATGCAAAAGAGAATAACCCGTCAGAACTGAGCAAAGAGTGGAAAAGAAGGAGAAATATATGCTTCTGCAATGAAGAGACAATTCAAAGTCTACACAGACTCCACCTAAAAGTTTAGAGGAGGTTTGCCTGAAACACTGCAGAAGGCTCAGCAAAAATATTTATGCAGAGGTTACTGTGAAAATGGTCAGTCCCAACATTTGGAAAGCTTTTTAAGAAAGTAAATATAAGATTGGTAGTGGTGTTTTAGAAAAGAAACAAACACACACATAAATATTTGTGTGATACGTAAATAGTAAATTGAAATTTTTCTTTTGATACAATTCTCAGGCTGCAAGTGAGAAATATTGTTTAGGGTTTTTCATATAAAGAAATTTTTACCTCAACCTGAGGATTTTTAAAATTGATATACCTATATTTCTCATGACATTTTGCATTCCTTCATTTAGACATAATCTGTGCCAGGTTCGATATGCTCTGCTCCCCCGGTTGAAGTGTTTGGTTCTAAGTGAAAAGCCATTTCAGGTAGCAACATGTATCATGTGATAAGAAAGAAAAGCTTTAAGAGGGAAACAGTGGTGCAAGTGTAGAAAATACTCCTGACACAAAGGAGAATAAGAGACATATTAAAGCTTTTGACACTGTCTCCCATAACATCCTCATAGGTAAGCTTTGGAAGTGTGGTTTACTCATATCCGAGTTGGAACATTATGGGTGGTGGGTCCAGATGGGTGGTCTACTAGATGGGTGAAAACCTGTCTGGGCCCTGAGGCCCAAAGGGTGGGTGGTTAATGGTGCCTGCTCTACCTGGAGGCCAGTTATGACTTTTTCAGGGGCTTACCCTGACACCTCCCTTGTCTAATATCTTTTTCAGTGACATGGAGGTCAGAGCTCACCTTCATTGACCTTGCAGATGACACCTAATTGGTCTGTGCAGTCAATGTGATTGAAGGCATGGCTGCCATCCAGAAGCACCTAGGCAGGCCGGAGGGATGGGCTGCAGGAACGATAAGAAACAAAGTAAGGACAAATGCAAAGTTTTGCATCTTGAATGGATGAAATCCTTGCACTGGTACAAGCTGGGGACTGACTGGCTGTGGCGCAGCTCTTTAGAGAAGACCCTAGAGGACCATAAGCTAAAGATGAACACACTCTGGCAGTAGTGAAGGGTAGCACTGTTTGGGGCTGTCACCAGGAAAATACATAGTGGAGAGGGAGCTGTCTATTCCCTTTACTGAGCACTTGTTAGACCATATCGAGGATACTGTGTCCAGTTTTGGTCCTCTTGAACAGGAAGGGAAGACATTGATAAACTGGACCAAGTTCAGTGGAGGGCTGCCAAGATGTTTGAGACCTGGAGCAGGTGTGCAGCCTTCTCCTGTGAGGAGAGGTTGAGACTTGTACAGCTGGGAGAAAGGGTGGCTTCAGGGGGACCCAATATCAGCCTTCCTAGTGCCTATGGGAAGTTTAGCAAGAAGACACAATCACAACAGTCCATGGGAGGAGGGTCAGAGACAACAGACATAAACCGAAACAGAGGAGGCCCCATTGGAAATAGGAAAATACTCTTTTACTATCATGGGAGATGAGCAGTGGAACTGGCTGCCCAAAGAGGCAGTGCAGTCTCAGCCTTGGAGGCTTTCAAGAGCCAACTGGATCAAGCCCTGAGCAGCCTGTGCTGACCTCAGGACTGACTGTGCTTTGAGCAGTAGGTTGGACTAGAGAACTCCTGGGGCCATTTCCAACCTGAATTAATATATGATTCATTATATGTTTTCAGATCTTTCCTGGAGCTCTCTAATCACTACCTTCTTTAACTTTCTTTTGCTTTAGCATGAAAATCTTTCAAATTATTTCTAAAAGTGCATCCCTCAAAATAACTGTTCTATTCTAGGTAAGTACTTTCATTATATATATATATATTTAAATTCTGAATACTGCAGCTTATTTTGAAGGCCTCTTCATAGAATAATGAAAGCAAATGCAAGCCTTTTAAAATGAAATCTAGATGAGCTATGTAGGAATGAATTAATGCCTGAGGATATTCTGTCATATTTAAATGTAGGAAAGTATAATTACAAGTGCTACGAGTAGAAAACAGAGCTTCTTAGATAGAGAAATTAAGACTCATTTAAGCAATATGAAAGGAACTGCAAATGCCTGGGTGACTTAAGTTTCCTTCTTTTGTTACTATGGCTACAATAAAGAATTACCAAAGGAGAGAATTGGATTGGTATGGTATTAAAGATTTGGCATGCTAATTGGTATTCTCCCTTTATAACTCTGATAGCCACATAATCCAGAGCCATTTCTTCTAAATCACTTAACTTGGAATAGTTTTTAGCATTGTTTTGCAAGTAAATGCCAACTCTATTTCTTACATGTTTGTCGATATTTAAAAGAAAAAAAGACCTGTTTCAATTAACATATTTTTGAAGTGTAGACTTCAACATTTTTAAACACTTCAGACAGCCATTTATTATCAGCTTTCTAGTGATAGTATTTTCTTTTGCACGTATATATTATATAGCATGTTTCCTTTGATATATAACCATTTATGTGGCACCTCTACACTTTTAGCCACATAAAATTGTGTATATTTGAACATGCGCTTTCTCTGTCCAAAAAATAGCACTTTTAAACTGAAACACAATAAGTTTTTATACCATTTTAATTACATATTATTATTGTATTTTTCTAACATTATGAAAATATCTTTAAAGCCAAGCTGTCTATTGTGTGCTTGAAAACCTACACCATATTCATCTAAACACCTATATTCTTATCTTACTTTGTAATCTAAGTTTGCAAGATATACATACACAAACAAAAACAAAAGCATGCAAAGCTGTTTACAGATAAAAACAAAAGAGAGAAAGAAATAAGGTTCTTTTCTTGGGCACAGTTATATACTCAAATGTCAAACCAGTTAATGAAAAAGAACACTAAATGGATAATTCAAGAGGTGAGTTATTTCTGCACACAGGGCTTGGACTCAGATTTCGATTCATTCTTGGCTTTGTCACAGACTTGTTAAGGGACAAGCTATCTCATCTCGTTTTTGCCTGAGGTGGTAGCTCCTAAAGCTGATCTGCCTGCTGACTGCCTCAGTCTTGCCATCCTCTCTGTCTCAGCTCTCACCCTGGCTGAGCCATTTCAGTATGAAAAGCTGTATGAAAGGGTTTTGTTCTCTCCCCTCTGCTTTTCAGGTAAGTTTTCTATAGCTTTAGGGCACTGATATAGCCTAAAACAAGGCTGGACAAGCATTGGAGCTAGTGTAAAGACGGGATTGCTGGTTTGCCAGCAAAGACAAACATGAACGGCAACAGCCCTAAGTGAGACTTGGTAACACTGCCTGGGACAGCAGCTTCAGTATCTCAGCCTGTAACTGGCCAAGTGTTGGTTTCCTCTTTCTTTCCTCCTTACATACCCTAACCTGTTACCTGTAGCTTTTATTTTCTTTAACATCTTAGGTTATGCCTGAAAATATTTGTGGACACTTATTAGTTATACATAAAGAACAAATGCATAATAGCACTAAAGGAATGATGTTAGAGGCAGCAAAAGGAGGCAACAAATGGATTTCTGCCAATAATGTGTTCAAATTAAAGGCTTCTGGGAATGTGTTTCAGCAGATGTGTAAGAGCATGATAAATATTTGAAAGCACTGGAGGACAGTTATACTCTCACTCTTCATCATTACTATTAATAGGTATTTCTATAGATGCATTAACAGCACAATTTGCAATAATAGGACCAAGCAAACCACAGGGGCTCCCTTGAAAACCTTACTGACCCAAAGACAGAGCTAGGGTTCACCAATCCTTGGCCATACTTTTGTCACAAAGTGATTTGTTTGCTGTTATGTCTCGTCTGGAAAGAATACTCTGCTTCAGAAATGGTAAATTGGACAAGTTTATCCAATCCATTCTGCTCGCTATTTGAGCAGACAGTAATTGAATTTGGCTGTGCCCAGGTGACATTAACATTTACGTCAAAAGCAAAGGAGCAATTGTGGATTTGACTGGAAGATGGGCCAAATTATCTTTAATAAGTTCAGAGTTACAAAAGTTTTGTAGGGGAAAGAATTGGGAAATAATTAAATCTTAACAAAATCTCTCTTGTTCCTAAGAAATAATGGGACAGAAGATACTTATATTTCTCATTTTGCAAACCAGGCATGAGGTAGGATGACGCTGCTGATTGTGTGCTAGTAGAATGCTAGCTTTTTAACATGGGGTGAATAGGTGGAATTGCCTAGAAATCCCACAAACCAGTAGGCAGGGAGATCCATAGCATGTGTGACCTGATAACAGTTCTTAATAGCGCTCATCCACCTTGCAGAGCTCACTGAAATGTCTGAACAGCAAGGAGGCACACCTCACTTATCCGCATGGGTGGACAAGACAAAAATCTGTGTGAAAGAGCAGACAGATAATGCAGGGGTCCGGGTATCTTCCATTAAGCAACATGAGCCAGATAAACCCCCTCACAGCAGCAGTCCTTGCAAAGACAAATGTTATGTATATTCATGTCTATTCAGACGATTTCTTAAGTAACCTTCTTCAATTGCTTATACAGCCACTTCAGGTACATAAGAGGTCTCATCGACTGTAGCAGGACTACTCATGTATGTTAAACTGAGCCCATTTGTAGGCCTTTGCAGAAGAAAGCTCTTGGCACATACGTGAAATGTACCAGTGACAATGAGCTGCTGACAGTGAAGTTCTTTGAGAAACTCAGATCAGAGCTGAGCTTTAGGAAAGACTCACTGGGAAAAGGACTGGTGATCAAATGCTGTGCTTCCCAGCCTCTACCAACAGCTGGGTAGCAGTCCTCATATGTCGAGCAGTATTTACAATGCTACAGTGAGAACTGAAGGCAGAAAAGTGGACACAGGTAGCAAAAACATGGAAGCAAAGTGGTAGGGGAAGTTTCTATGAACTTTTGCATAAACAGCAATGACTTCATATAAGAGGTTTTTTTCATTCCTTCACAATTTGCTGGTAACTAACAAACACAGAAAAAGCCAACACTTGATACAAAAGACAGGTATTTGGCAGCTACTGCTGTAGAGTCAATCACTTGGCATGCAGTCTGAAATATCAGAAGAGAAGGACACAGAGTAGGCAACCTTGAAAATATACTCTTCCATTAATAATGGCTTTATAGAGCCAACAGAGCTGCAGGAATTCTGCAATATAAAGAGGTTCGCCAAAACCCATACATAATCCTTACAAGGAACTTAAAACCGACCTGGGAAGTTTGGTGTCAGTGGCCACCTTGAATCTCTTCCACCTCAGTCTAAGCAGCTACGGAAACTTTGAAGAAAGCCATTAAATATATTAATAAAGCACTAGAACTGTGACCCTTAGGGACACTTTACAACAAATCTAGATGGATTTGTTGTTGTTAGCACCATTATCAATACCCTTGTGTGCAGGGAACAAAGTACAGCCTCTGTCAGAGAACAGGCAGACCTGACCACCTTTAGAAAACATTGTACAGCCTTCTTTGACAAGGCCTTGCCAACATCAGTGACACTCAACATCAGTACCACCATGTGATAACCCTGCCTCCCTATGAAAACAAAGTGAAAAATAGTAAGTAGAGTTCTGGAACTGTGAAGAGCATTTGAATTATTTTAAGGTCCACGTAAGACTTTCCCATTAATTGTGTACGCAAGATGCTCAGGTGCTACAGGGATGAGCTATAATAAAAAATTCAACAAACAGTTGCAGATAAACTTCCTTTCAGTGACTTACAAAATAACAATAGCACCACCCTGACACAAATAATTCTAATAATTTTCAATGTAGAAAGTAGATGTAAAAACGCAAGGATTTTATGACTTACCTGATGACACATCGCATCTTAAAGGGATGTGAATAATCAAACACTCAGTCTTAAATTGATGCTATTTTTGGGCATGAAATGGCACACAAGCACAAACATGATAATTGGTACGTGGCACTAATTACTTATACCACATATTGACATTTGCTAGAACAGAAATTCAAGAAACTGCAGTACAGATCCTGTGCTTTTCATCCAATTTCCTTAAATCCATGTAAATCTGTAAATAGAACTGTGGAGGAAGTCTTCGCATTTAGTGCCTGCTGTTCGTGGTTATGAATGAGTCAAGTATTCTATTAAGTCTTTGGTGTAGGTGGGATTTTCAATGTCTGGGTTGCAGTTATAAGAAATCAGTTGTCTTTGGTATAATCACTTGGATAGGAAAATGGCATTGCCATGGCACTCATGTATCATGTAGGCACAGCAGAATCTAATAACTCAGAATGGTTAAAACATTTTTCACTCCTGAAGCTAGAAGCTCTTATAGTTAGGCTTTTCTCTGACGAAACAGACAGGACTGACAAAAATAAGTGTGAGAAAAAGGGAAAAAAATACTTCGTAAGTTCTTATCAAGTTCTTGTTTGCAAATAGAGCTTTCAGATCAAAGTCCATAATAATTCCAATCTCTTCACAACATAATTGAATGTGTATTGACTCATTTTAGAAAAAAAAACATCTCCCCCATTTCTCTTAAGGCTCTTATTTCCCATTTTAAATAGAGAAAATAATATTAGATATATTAATAGGTAAATACATTTTAAATATAAATATATACAATATAAATACTAAACCATTTATTTCATGATCAAAATTACAACATAAATTATGTGTATGATTATCAGTACTGGCCTATTCTGATTCCTTACAAATGGAATTTCACTTCTTTGGACATATATTTACGAATGATAAAATCTTCTGCAAATCACATTCGCATGCATGCTTACCTAAATAATCTATTCAGCTATTAACTTACTGAATGTCTCTTAAAAATTTCTAAGCATTCACTGGTGTTCACTAATCGTATCAATTATTAAAATACAATATACATGCGTAAAATATTTGGCCTATATATTTTACTGTCATTTAAGCTTTCTCTCAGTTGCATTAAGGTATCAATCAACCTACCCCATCCCCCTAAACTCATTATTTTCTCTTCAAAACAGGCAAGCAAGTAAACAGGAAGAAAATCCTACATATGCATTATTCAGTCAGCTTCCTGTGTTATTTTTTCCTTGAAGTGGTTCACTGAAATATTCACCACAGTGCATATCAAGGTTATAGCACCTAGGCAAAGAAAAGGTGTTTCTTTAGAACAAGTATTTATTTCCCAAAATTTCCACTGAGGCCTTTCTTTACCTGAAATAGTTTGCTTTTCTAGATTTTATCTTTTTAGTCTGATTACCTAGAAATTTCCTAAAATATAGGCAAATGAGCAATCAGTCTTAAGAAATCTGTTATACTTAAAACATTCAGTTGCAGCAATGACACAATATATCAATTGTGTCTCTCCGAAGAGACCTGCTTTTAGACAGGCCTTGAAGTTTACAGTTACAATATCCCTGTATTTATTAATAAACTGAATACATTGATTGAAAATACTGTGTGACATTCAAGCTTTAGCACATGTTAAACCAACAAGCCACATATTTAAGTTCTGTTCCCAGAAATTTCAGGACTATAATATTAGCAGTTGATAAAAAACATTCTGAACACGCAGAAATATCCATGGAAATATATTTGCTGGATGCTCTGCTGGTTACTATTTCTTTACAGTGCAATCACATCATGCATATTACTTTTGGTGTACTTTCATTGTTCAGTTAATGTGTCTGCACACGTAAATAGGCAAGGGATGTGTATTATGGAATGGTGAAAAGAATACTGTATTTGCCAAGTTGAACAAATACAAGTGCTATTCAATGAGCTAAAGATGACCTGCATGTATAGCTCACAAATTGTCAGCTGTCTGTCCCTAATTAAATTCAGCCAACTCTCACAACTTGGAAATGAAGGCTTGAACAACTCCAGTATTAGGCTAATCATCTAAACATCTAGTCCCTCTTCTCATATCCTAAGTGCAAAAGAACGTTATTTATAGCCCAGTACTCCCTGAGTCATTTCTTGGAATAACTGCTAAAAAGGGAACTCTGGGAATTAAAAGCAGCAGGAAAGGACACTTCACCCATCTCCCCTTGTACATACTTAACCCTCCCATTTGTTTAAAAGCTATAAAAAGCTGAATTCCCACTGACAAGAGAAGCTTGTCATGGACTTCCTTAGGACAACAACTTGTTGCACTGTCACCCAATGCTGCATTTAGCATCAGTACCCTCCCCTTGTCTTCTGATAGCGTTGTCACCATGGCCACACAGTACTTTTACGTCCATTAAAGAGCATCCAAACAGTTCCTTTGTTCTCATACCTTGTCTTGTTCACCTGATTCCAGGTGAATGCTTGAGTTACTTCACAGAGTTACCCAGTACTTACAGAAGAGTTAGAGTTACAGTTTTTGTAAAGCTAACATCTTAAATGTATAGATTCTTACCAGAAATTTCATACATAACTATATATTCATACAAGAACAATAAAACCTGTCCATCTTCATCTTCCTGCTACTATTTGCAAGACACCTGAAGATTTTTCTCATTTTCTGTGAGGATTCAGGCTTTCTATTCCTTACATTAAAGATTCTCCTCTGGTCAGCCAATGAAAAAAAAACTACAAAAAATTATGGGACAATGAAATTATTCTGTTCAGCCTGTTTCTTGTAATGGTAAGTAAAACACTTATTAATGAATGTCTTCTATGATTTTCCGCAACTGCTTTTAGGCAAGATAAGAGACAGTTACTTCTAGCAAGTGACTGATTCAAAACACACAGGGTTAAAGCTGTACACAGGGCTATATATGGGAGTTACACATAGTGATATTCTTTGTGGATGAAAATGCATATAACCCCTTTGAGAATGTGGTACACCATGATTAACACAAGAAAGAGGGCTCACAGATTGTACTTACTGGAAACAGAAAATAATAAAATGTTAGAAACATGGTTCACGTCCGACACATTTGTGAGGCAGATCAAAAGGTAGCATTCAGAGAAGCCTTTTGTATCTTTTCCCAAAAATCCTAACAATAGAATTATATAAAATTTATATTCTTTTCCAAAAAAAGAAAGACAACTTCAAACTAATCAAGATATACTGAAGTCCCACCAGTAATTTCATTTAAAGTCAATGAACTTTAGGACATGCGTAAGATTTCAAAGCTTCCAAGAAACTTACAACAACTAATCTGCAGAGCACCATACAGATTTACTCACTGAGGCTTGGATGCCATATGGGCAGCACCATCTTGTTTCTGAGCCAAACAATTGAGAGATGGCACTCATTATGCTCTTGCAGCACTATGCAAATGTGCTCAAACTACATGTCCCATCAGCTGCAGTGTCTCCTGACAGCTTTCCCTAGCACTTCCATTTCCAGGTTTTAAGTGGCTTTATGGGATCAGCTCAAAGCTTTCTACCTCTGCTGACGCAGATGTGTCCTTAGACTTTGACACACTGAAGTCTCAGATGTACAAAAACATTTGGGTTCCTAAGTGCATGGGCTGGGCAGAATGTCAGTGCTTAATTACAAGTGAGCAATCCACACAAAAGAAATTTGCCTCCTACTTGGGCGGGCGAGAGCCTGGAGAACCTGAATTTTGCAGCATGCCCGCTGGGTACAAAGGCCCTAGGCTCAGCCTTCACAGCCGTCCAAGAGACATGCACAGTGGCAGTGCCTCATGTTCATCTCTCCCACAGACCACACCAAAGTCACAAACAGGGACTCTGGCTCCTCTGCTCTTCAGGACACTTGGCCTAGCAGGGCTGGTAGGTCCACAGCCTGCTTTGAGGTGAGAGGGATTTCACAAAATCTAGAGAAAGAAAGAAAGGAAAGAAAGGAAACAAGGGAGGGAGGGAGGCAGGAAGGAAGGAAGAAAAGAACCTTCCTAGCTAAATGTCACCAGCATTGCTCTTGTGTTTAGTTTTACCATGCAGCACATGAACTTTATTTTTAGTTGAATGGGAATATAGATTCAGCTGAAATAGCAGAGTGCAACTTCACCCTGCTTTTGACATGAGCCTGGGGGTTTAGGACAGCATCAGAGAAGCAGGTAGATAAGGAAGCTGAAACCATTAATGTTTAGGAAGATGTGGGATCTAGGCTGTTATGATTTTGGTTGAATGACCTGCCTTTAGTCAAAAACAATATAGCTATATCAGCATGGCCCTGTTTCTAGGTAATAAGCTCCATCTATGGCCATATAAGATCAGATGTAGTGTCACATGAATGCGGTGACACTGTTTCAAGATCCAGACCGGTGACTGCACTGACATCATATGGCCAATTAGGAGCTACATCAGACCTAACAAGCCTTTTTCCACCACGCTCCATCGCAAAATGAACAGATAACGTCAAGTAACTAACAGTGGGGCCCTGATTCTGAAACCTTTTGTGGATGTGGCCTTATACAACTTATGAAAGTAGTCTGGTTCACTTCAGTCTTTAGAATTTACCTTTCATCAGCTTCCTAGTACAAGTGTGAGCCTCACCAGTCAAACAAGGGATAAAAAATATATGACTGATACCATATTAACTTAGCAGACTCACTTGAATGTTCTTGAAATTTCTACTTTTCTTGCAATGTAGTGAAATCACCTAGAAAACTACTTTATGTATGTCTGTTTGACAAGTAGATTAAGTCAAAACAAGGAAGGGAAAAAAAAAAAGTCTCCTGAGAAAAGGAGAAGAATCCTGGAAACAAAAGTAACACTCTCAAAACCAGTGCCACTTTTAAGAAGTAATCACTGTGAAGAGTTTGTGTGATAGTCTAGTTATTCTTTATTTCATTTGCTTTCCAGACACTCCATAGTCTATAAAAGGACTGGAAATTCCTATAATGAATACTATAATGGAATTTATTATGCCAGCAGAATTAAGCTCATGTCAACACTTCCATTATAAAATCTTGGTTTTAAGAGTTCGTAACATCTCTATAAATACTCATGTACCATTTTATTTCTGAATAAGTCAAAATATTATTGTCTCACAGCATAAAATTGTCAGAGTGATATTACTGATTTTAAATGAACAGAGGTCTTAATTAACAAAGATAAGAGAGGGAGAATAACTTTACTGCTTTATCACTAAACTTTTTATTTTTGCAATGGTGCATTTGAATTTTAAATCATATAACATTGGTTTGGGGTTTGTTTTGTTTCCTTTTATAATTTAATGGAGCACCACTCAGATTGGTTCTGTGAAAGAGAACTAGGTTGTTTTTTCTTGGGGTTTAGGGGTTGGTTTTTTCCCCCAAAACCATGTCTGTTACAAAATTATGTTTGGTCCCATTTTGAAAAATGAGACTCTACAATTAGTGTGGGGGATGAAGGAGAAAACAGTCCTCATACATCTGCAGTAACATATTAAAGGGCATAAATGGTATGAGAGCGGATGTACCATCCTTTCTTTGTTCTACCCTACGTGCCTTCTATTCACTGTGACAACAGCAAATCTGATGTTGCACAGGAACAAAGCCATGTTCAAAGCTTTTGAGTTAATACGTGCTGGATTTATGGATTTACTTCAGAAATATTAACTTTGAAAGGAGAGAAGAAACCAGGTGCTGTAAGAGCTATAAAGCCTGTGGTAATTAGACTGGGGGCAGGGAGAAGCTTTCCTGTTGTTGCTGCGTCTGAGTATAAAATACACAGCACTGAAGGCTTCTGTGTTGCAGAAATTATGTTCCATGTAATTTGCACTCTTTACCACTCATTCTTTTGTTAATATTTATATGCTTTTTGTTTTAATGAAACTAACAACGTGATAATAATGACAGAATAGCAAATTAATAAAAATACTGACTGCACAATGTGCTTTACACACAAGAATATATGGTAGGAAGATAGAGCTAATTTTGGGTAAAAGGTAACACATACAACTAGGGATATTTTTACATTGAATGAACACATTTTAGACTATTAATGTATAAATAAGGAAATGCACATATAAATAAAGAGGTATCAGTTTTCATTTTCAAACATCAATACTAGACCCAAGAGGTTTTCAATAAGCCACTGTTAACCTGGAGTTACATTACTAATTTCTTATTATAGTTAAACTTAGTAAGCCTTTTTTGAATTACACCAATTTAGACAATCAGCCTCAAATTTTACATTCTTATCCATAAGTTTTTACACTTGTAGCTGCCAAAGGAGTATAAATTGGGATTTCTTGCAATATGAGGCATGGGGAAGAAGAAAAAGATATTCTGAAAAGCATTTGGATAATATAAGAAGTTTTAGGTTAGAAAGAACCATTTGTCATGTCTATAAAGAAGAATGGGAAGTATAAAATTCTCCTAGTTACTTCAGAAACAGTCCTTAAAACCAGAAATAAATACCATTAGCAAATTCAGGCAAAAATTAAAATGGCTGCTAGTAAAATACTGAACATGGATATCTAATATATCAAAGATGTGATAAAGTGGAGGAAAGACATCTGACCTGGCTTCTTTCAGGATTATGAGCAATGACCAGAAGAGATTGACAACTTGTTTCAATTCCATTAACCCTCACATGTCCAAATAATCCATAGACAGAAAATTTATTTCCTTATAACACTTTCAGTTACAGGTGGCAAGAAACAACTACAAGGAAGACACTGAGACAATTATTTCTGAAGTCCTGGCTGTTTAGGAAATTGATGCTGTAAAACCCAATCTTTGCTAGGCTATATCGTCTGTGAAGCAATGGAGACACAGTCAAAAACACAAATTTTGGAATCTATTGTAGTCTTTAAAATGGCACAACACGAGTCCTGCTGATTGAGAAGGAAGTTGCGCTAATGAAGATGTGTTAAAAAAAAAACAACTAAAACAACAAAAAATTACCTTTCTATTTGAATGCATGCCTGGCTTACTGTGAGAAAGCAGAAGCTTCAACGTTATGAATGCTGTATGTATCATCCCAGCACTTTGTAGAATAATTACCTGGGTGAACTTCAGTCCTCCCCTTATCTGGCAATGCAATTACATGCCAAAAACCTCTGCAATTCCATTTCTTTTTCGCTCTGTACACCCCGGGTTCTTCTACATGGTATTATTCCAAACCATCTTATAACAAATAAAGTCCTACTTAAAATTGCATTTTCTCTTTCATATTCAGAATTCAAAGTGCCTTGTAAAAAGAAAGTAGCATCATCTACATCCAATAGGGTAAATTAAAAAGGGGAGAGTAACTTGCTCAGCGTTACAAAAGGCATCAGTGGCAGCGCCAGGAGTATAATGGTGATTTCCAGTCCAACAGATTACCAGCTTGAAGGAAGGGGAGGAGATGATGTTGTTATGTTAAACCTGAAAGCATAGTCTCTGCTTATTATTGTAAGAACAGACTCTGCAGTTCAGAATCACAGCCACAATTTCTCTGTTTTCTTGTAATGCATAAAAACCTTAGGGCTCTGGTCCAAAAAAGGAAGAGATTTCCCATGTAAACTGAAAGGCAAATTTATTACTATGTATTCTATTTATCTGTCAGTTCATTAAAAGGGTTTCTGGAATATCACAAGAGAAAAAATATGCACACATTTAAGTTTAGAATAGGGCTCTAAAATCAAAGAAAATTTGATTTTAAAATCACTTGGAGCTCATAATAATCTAACTGCAACCTTGGCAGAGAGTACAATAAGAAAAGATCAGCATGAATTTGGACAATTCTTTCTAGTAAGAAAAGATTACCATTAAAAGGAGCTTTTGTGACATATTCGTACTGGTAATCTTCTATCTTTTGTGCACATACATTTGTGAAGAAGCTATACAGGTGCAGTATGATGTAAATAGCATGATCTGCTGTATAAGATCTGTTTATTTAGGTATTTACATGCATTCCTGCTTCAAAAGCGCACTCCTGCTCTAGACCCTGTGCAGACACATCCATAGAAGACCTTGTGGGAAACTAAGCAGCTGACAGACTGTCTGAAGGGTCCCCATCAACTTCTTAAAAATAGAAGAAAATAAGATGATCTGGATATCTGCACATTAGGGAAAATGTCGATATAAAGGGATGACAAAAGCATTAAAAATGGAGATAAGAGGCCTCCCGCCCAGCTCTCCCAGGATGAAAGAGTGTATAGTAATAACACTAAAATTTCTCTTTGCTTCAGTGGTGTCATGCACCAGAGGTGAAGAGTAGCATGGGTCGGGCATCAATGCACAACATAAAGCCCAGCCATTCAAATGGCTGATACAACTAAACTGACAGCCAACATACTTGGAAATTGTCTTAATTTCTCGGTGTAAAAATACAAAGGTATTAGGAAAAAGAAAAAAAAAAACCAAAAAAGCCCAAATGTCAAAAAGTTTTCCAACTTTAGGTAAAAAGCCAAATATTCTAAAATAAATAAAAAAAAAATTTAAAGATCTTTTGCAGAACAAATGCATCACATTACTTTCCTTTTCTTCCCACATGAAGCAATTTATTTCACCCACTGAAAGCTCAGGAAAATGTACTGCACAGCGTGTACCTCTGGCAAACAATTTTGCTGGAGCTCCAATAAAAAGAAAAAACAGTAGAAAATTAAATATAATGCCTCCGATTACCGAAAATGCTACACCCACAGTAAAAATGAAATCAAGCGCAAAAAAGAACTTAACACAGCAAACAGAAGACTAAACTTTCAAAGTAAAGATATTCTTGATTGCATAGTGGGAGAAGATTGCTATGAGATGTACCCAAGCTAGTTTAAAAAATAATTTCCTGCTTACTAGACTTGAGTCTCAAAGTACTCATGTCACATAAATGGCAATTGCAGCACTTCACTCCAGCTGCAGAGGTTTAGGATTTTCTGAATTAAGTAGGAAAAGACTGGAGCTGAAGAAGACATGGCACAAGAATTAAGAAATAGCCAATATATTCCAACATTTTTTTATTTATAGCTGAATATTAACCAGTTTCTCTAGTCACAGTAAACTTATATCACAGGCCTGATCCTAAGTTTTTATGCATATTGTGTCTTTTAAGCAAATACTCAGTGTCCTGAAGTTTTCCTCAGCCATGTGCAGCTACAAACAGCTCTTGTCATTACACTCTTGAATGGTTTTTTGGAAAACAGCAGGCAGCCTCTCCAAATCCCTGCTCCACCTTGCAATATTTTTCTCTATGCTTTGCAGATAATAGACAAAATACAACACAAAACGGTGGCAGTTGGAGTATTTGGTTCACTGAATTTAACCACAACGCACGTCTCCTTTTAATCCCTTAAATGCACATTCCACAGCTTCAGTCTGCTACAAAGGCTGTTCGTTTTTTCCTTGCTGCAGCTCAGGTACCCAGTATACAGCTTTTCAAGCCAAGGAAATAATACGTTGGCCAAGCCTTCAAGAATTACAGCTTACCCTCCTCAAAATAAATCTGCTCACACAGGACAAAAGGTTTCTGCTCAAAGGCTGTTAAAGCTTTATGCCTACAGACATCATGAATGCTCTCTACCTCCTCCTCTGTAACAGTATCAGTGATAAAACCCATGGATCAAAGAACATCACTGTAACTATGGAAAAGTTCACTTTTTGATTTACTTGGTCAAAAGCCAGGTGCAGCAACCAAACATCAAACAATAAATTTTGTCTAAATCCCTCTGTAGTCTAATACATGCCCAGAGTCAGAAGCTTGAGTAACATGACAAAATTAAATATTTTCAAGTATCTAGGTGGTAGTAACTCCCACTACTGCATTTCATTAAGATGGAAGTAAGCTTCCACTGCTTCACGGATGGGGTGGCACTGCCAGGCTGCAACCTTCCTCTCCACACCATTTCTCCACAGTCTAAACTCACTGACTGATGTCTCTGAGCTATGAACTTTGCCATTCAACTTCAAAAGCAGTTGTATTCCTGACACGTCTTTGAATATCTCCCCCCACCCCCTAGCAAGAAGCACACCACAGGTTAGTTCCCACCAAACTACCCTTTGTTTCACTCTCTCAAGATCTTGGTCCCTCCATATTCAAGCTTGCAGTTGCCAGTGGTGAGTAGTGGTTGACAGGCACTCTCTGCACTGCTCACGCTGCCTCCTGCACTCAGTATGCTGTCTGTGAAAACAATCAGATATTGGAAACTGAACAAATTACCAATGGACAAATTAATATCCATCAGCTGAGTTATAATGATGCTCCTGTAGCTGGCACTTCCTTATGCAAAATTAAATGCATTAGTAACTGCAGCTCAGACCAATGATGTACTCTTTCTGATGGTGTGATGGCAAAGACAGTAAAACATACAACAAAAGCAAGAAAAGGACAGGAAAATATTCTGATGAAACCTTCTACTTCTTTTATGACTTGACAAAGTAATGACAATCAGAGAGAACTGTGGGAGCCGAGTTCCCTTCTACAGACTGAGAGAAGCCACACCTCACCACACATCCAAAGAACCATCGCACAAGACAGCACATTTGGTACCCGGATGGGAAGGCATGGCAGATGTCTCACAGTGCAGCATATCCTCTGCCAAGATCCTATCTGTCCCTGAAGACATGCTCTCACAAAGCCAGTCAGGAGCGCTCCTGCTTTAGTGGTCTTTGTGAAGACTTTTACATAGGGGCAGGTGAGCCCCCTTCAGCCTTGCTAGAGTCAAGGTGCCTATTAGCAGGCAGGACTCTGCCACACTTGCTTTTAGCATCTTACGCTGCCAGGCAGACCCAGAACAGTTAAAACTCAGCTCATCTGACTGCAACGGAGAGACAGCCTGGCCGTTCAGAGCTCCTCAAACAATGAATGCTGTCAGTTCCCAAACACGGCTATCTTCCTTTGCAAACACCACCTTTCACCTTGCACTTAGTTTCTTCTGTCTTCCCACACCCTGGTACCTTTGAAACGGCGTGTTCCTTGCCCTCATTTTCCTTGTGCTCAAAGGGAAGATTTTCAAAGACAATAATAAAGTCAGAGCCTACAACCCACTGGCTCCCAAGATGTGCTAGGTGCTTACCTTAAATCTATGCCTGCAAAAAAAAAGTTCCTCTCGCTCATGGATTTTTCATCTGTAGAGATTGTGAGCTTTTTTATTTGCATGCACTAACTGCTCTTCTCTGCTTACTAATTCTATTGGTTAACTACACTGCCACTGATCTGAAACAATTCAAAACCACTGAGTGTTTCTACTTTCTGGGTCCCATTAGCACAGCTTGAAAGCAGGGAGAAAATGCATAGGCTCAGGCAGTCCAGATTCACTGCTCGTATTGCAGAAGGACATCTATGAAAAGAATATATGAAAATGAATAAAGCTAAATATTAGATTATAGGATCCTTATTTTAATCTTCTTACATTTTCCTATGAGAGGGAAGGAAACGTAAGTTTTAAGAGACAAAATAATCCTGGCTGAGGAATGGGAGTCCCCTTTCTGCCAGTTGGGAATGATTTCTCTAGCCGCTTTCCTGAAACTTAAAAATAAATCTGTGCCTGGCCTCTTCTCTTGCGTTTAAATAAGAGTGCTTTCATGACCTCACTGCTTAAAACTGTCCCACAGGTCACAGACAAGAAATTTTTCATTGCAGCCATCACTCAGAGTGACCTTCAAGGAGACTACGAGGGCAGCCAAAATTCTAAAATCCTTTAAGACTGCTTAAAATAGTTGAAAAGTAAGCTACCATATTTAAGGCAACAATTTTACTCCAACAGATAAAGTGCTTTGACATGTTCAAATGCAGTTAGTATAGCAGTGATATGTTAATGCAGGTACTTTATAGGGTAAATTACTTATATAGAGGATCTGGTTCACTGGTTTCACACTGGAAAGAACGTTGTCCTTACCGATTTAAATGCCACCATGGAGCATGAGTAAGGGGAACTGCAGCATTGTTTAAATATTGCTTAAATATATACTCTATTTGTTGTTTCACATACCCATGGGACAAAAAGAAGTATTGGGATAACTAGCTTGCTTTTTTTTTTTTCCCCCGAAAGAGACTAGGATGATGTCATTTGCCTTTACATATTCTCTCAAACCTAATAACAAGGACAAGTCAGTCTTTGAAGAAGTGGATCCTTTCCATAGCTGACTCCCAGGGGTACTGGTCCCCAACACTGCATCCTGTGGGTATTTACATATTGGCCTATCTATGAGCTGGTGGTTATCATCATCCTGTGTGGCACCACTCTGTCATTCCTATCTCTGGACAACATGCCATAAAATTGCTCTGGTGACATTCCTAAATGACAAGCAACTCTCCATCTCTATTTGCACTTATGAGGTACCTTTTGTCAGGGCAAAGTAGCGTTAACAAGTTTGAAAGGAAAATGGCTATGTACTTATGTGGTATGTAAAACAAAACTGAAATGAAGAAGGACTATTAAGTAAGCTATTTGGTAAGAGTTCAAAGGCTATCACTTATACAAGAAACCTGATCTGACTTGAAAAATAAAGGTGTGATTTCACACAGGATATTGGCCTAGATATAAGCCTTTTCCTATCATATAACATATGATTATTTCACATCCTTATCTTCTGTTTTTAACTTGAAAGTAATGATTAACAAAGCAGATATGAACCCTTAGAAGCCTATTCTGGGAGAAACTGAAGTAAAAGAATTTGTTATCTATCAGATCATAAACGTTATGAGGCAATTTGACGCTTAGGTATATCCTTTATAGTGTAAGGAAATACTTGATTATGTGCTTGTTAATTCCTAGCTCTACGAAAATTTGAATAACTCAATGTTAAGATGTAGATTTAGTGTTGGTGGAAATTATGTGTACTAATCACAGAATGGCTGAGGTTGAAATGGATCTCTGAAAATCACCTGACCCGGCCACCCTGCTCAAGCTGGACTACCTAGAGCCAGTTGCCCAGGGCGATGTCCAGACAGCTTTTGAATATCTCAAAGGAGGGAGATTCTACTATATCTCTAGACAACCTGTTCCAGTGCTCAGTCACCCTTACGCTTAGACAGTGTTTCCTGGTGTTCAGAGGGAACCTCCTACTTTTCAGTTTGTGCCCATTGACTCCGGTTCTCTCACTGGGCACTACTGAAAAGAGTCCGGCTCTTTTCATCTTCACTTCAGGTATTTATACACAGGAATAAGATAACCCACAAGCTGTGTCTTCTCCAGGCTAAACAGTCCCATCTCTCTCAGCCTTTCCTCATACAAGAGATTCTCCAGTCCCTTCACCTTGTTGAACTTCATGAGGTTTCTGTAAGACCATTTCTCCAGCCTGTCAAGGTCCCTCTGGATGGCCCAGCAACCCTCTAGTATATCAGCCACTTCTCCCATTTTTGTATTATCTGCCAACTTGCTGAGGTTGCACCCACTCTGCCCCAACATCCAGAACATTAATGAAGATGTTGAACAGGATGAGATCCACTATTGACCCTGGGGGTACACTGCTAGTTACTGGTTTCCAACTAGAGTTTGTTCCTCTGACCACTATCCTCTAGGCCTGACCATTCACCCAGTTTTCAATCCACCTTGCTGTCTGCTCATCCGGACCACTCTTCATCAGCTTCTTTAATCATAGAATCATGTTGGTTGGAAAGAATAATGTAGCTGTCTGGCTTAGTTTTGAAAACTGCATGGAATAAACCATGGAATAAAATGAGTAGAAAAAGAGCTACATTACTTTGGCACTAACGTGCCACACTGCTAAAATCTGGAAATGTAAAATTGCCAAGGTCACTGAGAGGAATTCCTCATAGCCACAGGTTTCCATTGTGATTTAGGCCATAATTTTGTCTCTTTTATTTGAGGTGTTAATAACTCATCTCTGTTTAGAGACGGCTACACTTTAAAGTTTACCTTTAATGCCTCTTGAATTATTGTTGCCAATACTAACTATACAATACTAAAAACAGAATCAGCTTCAAAAAAACTGCTATAATTTTATTTTTCTGAAACTGATGAAAGAAAAGGAGACTACGCCAAATGTATCAGAAAAGATTGTCCAACTTAACTAATGCCTTAGGGATAATGAAACATATAGGAAAACATATATAGCACATTAATAATGCTTTGTAAAAGAACAATTAGTAGCTTATTTTTTATCCTTCCAGCAAGTAAATAATCTGTATGACACTACTGTTTTTATTGAACACTTCATAATGCATGCAAGTGTGTTGCTTTTCCTGTGTAGATCATCTGTACTTCGTTATCTCCCTGCCTTTTTGGTAGTGAAACAGCTAATCTGCCCCTTTTGAACACATTAAGCTCAGGTGTGGCAAAGGAAACCAACCTTATGAAACTATAATCATCTCTCTGCTAAGCAGGGCCTGTGCTGAATTTCAACTCTCTCTGATCACATCATATGGAAGACACATTCGTTTATTTAAATATGCTGTGTTTTACAGCTGCTGCTGCTGATGTTAAGGTCTGCAATTCAAAGTCTGGCTAAAGAAATCCCAACTACTGATATATGGAGTTTGGAAAGCATAGTGTACTAGTACCCTTTCATAAACACCAACTACTGCCATGAATAAACAAGAACGCTGAACTAGATGAGCGTCTGGGCTACAGCAACACAGACCTTTCACTTGTTTTCTTATTCACAAACAGATTCCTAATTCTTCATAATCAGTAACCAGTTTTCTAAGTGGAAGCCAGTGGAGGCCAAGGACCACATGCGGATCGAACCTCCCAGACTGCTCCCCAAAGAGCCAGATTGCCATAAAACAGTCAAGGAAGGATGTCCTCTCACCCTACCCCGCCAACCAAGAGGTGATTGTTTCTGCCTATATCAGAAATCTGTGCTTAAGCTCTGAGATTTAACTACACAACATAACATGGAATGAGACTGTTGTTACAGATTACTGAATGAATCAGAGCTACAGTTTCTTAAGCCTCTAGATGAAAAAGCTTTCTTATAGCTCAGATATACATTGTCTTTCAACACATCTTCAACATGAGACATGAAAAGTAGCTACGTATGTCACAGGTAAACAGACATATTTGAGCCTTTGCACGTAGGGCATATCCTTTCTGGAGAACAGTGGTGGAATTTTGTGCATTTGAATTCCATACACCCTTCAAAAATATAAAGACTGCTCTGACTTCATGATAACAAGAAGGCCCCAAAAGCACCAATTTCCACCTAGCACCTCCTCACTGTAACTATACCAAAAGTCTGCTTAGCATCTTTAAGGAGCCACGAAAACATAAAGATGCTATATGGTAGACAGGTCACCTATTTTTCCTCACTGAAGAGTGTATTAGTCACAATAAAAGAGGTGCCACATTGAAGGCAGGAAGAATTGGGGCGTCCAGCCTTTTAAAACCTGAGGACATGGAGAGCTATGTGTTTGTTTTATTGTTTTTGAGGAAAATTACTCAACTTAGGACAAAAAGGATACACAATAAAAAGCAATTACTGAGGATGAAAAGCAGACCTTCTTCTGAAATTTTGGAAAAACTTGAAAGGAATGAAATCAAACTTTGAACATTATTTTCTTCTCGTCATTCTCTAAATGAAGCCTTATAAACAAAGTGGTACAGTTAGTCTTACTATCTTTTGATTCACTAAATTGCTAATTGTACTGATCACTGTGTGATGTCGTTCTTTAAAAAAGAGCTCTAAACATCATGGCCTTCACTGGCCTTATCTCTTAAGTGAGATTCATGTAGGTGCTGTCTGAGACCCCAAGGCACAGCCCACAGATATAACTGAAGCAAGACAAAGTGAGACAGACAAACAAGTTTTCTTGCCACCCTTGTTAATTTGTCAGGATTCTGCACAATGGAAGAAAAGCAAGTTTACTAAGAGCGATGTGGTTTGTCACTCAGTCTGAACAGAATAGGCACCAGAACCAAGCTGCCTTCAGCACCGCAGAATATGAGGAACGCAGCATGGGCTTGAGTCAAACTGACACTTCTGCCTTTACTTCATTAGGCAAAATAAAAGTTTGCCAAATTTGCCATATGGAAAACCATTCCAAGCTGCAGAACTTCTTGAGACATTGCTTTGATAAAGAAACATTTTGTTCAGAAAACAGGCCTGCAAATGGGGTATTCCCATTGATTAGCCTCATACACCTCACAGAGCTGCCTCAACTAGGAGGGCCAGACTTTGACTCTATACTTGGTGAAGACAGACGAACTCAGTGAAGACTGACACAGAGCATGATTCAGAGCAGGAATCTAGCTTACAAGCTGTGAATCACATTTTCAAAAAAGCTGTCATCTTTCTCCTATGACTGAGCTGTAAACTTATTTTTTCTTTCAACAATCTATGGGAGTTCCAGGGAGGCAATAGGCAAACTGTCTTCTCTGAAAAACTTTGTCCAATTTATGCTGAAAAAAGTAGCTGTATTTTTAGTCTGTGATTTTTGCAGACAAACAAATAAAAACACTGTCCCTGGGCTTAAAAGGTGCATGAAAGAAGTCTGAAAGTTGTCTGATAAAGCATCCCATGCAAAAAACAATATGAAGAGCAAACTTACTCAAACTAATTTACATGTCATATCACAAGCAGCATCAGAAAAGTAAGTTGGTCTACTTAGGATCAGAGACTGCTTTGAATGAGAATCTTGCAATCATCATTCTTTTAACATCTCTGCATGAGGTTTTATGAGAGAGCTTTTAACAGTAGCACTACTATTATATCTTCAGAAGTCAAACAGAAAGTAAATGTTTCTAATTTTCATTTCCAGAGTTTGGTGCAATCAAAGTATGACTACTTAAGCAGCTAGTATCTGAATCGCAAATTTGTAAGAGTTTCAACATAGTCCTCTGTTAGAAAGGAAATTTGGTAACAGCTTACATTAACTGATGCAGTAGCTACTAGATAAAGTAGCTTTGTGCTTCTGTCCATCTTTTGCCTCCACACACTCTGTTGTATCATCCATATACTTTTTTTCTCCTCTTCTGCTGAAAAGGAGCTGTGAGCCTGTGCAACTGGGCAGACAAAGAGCAAGGAAACTTAAAAGAGTTTAAGAGCCAGCAGATCTGCAGTTAACGCCCTTGGTGACTAAAGTTTTGGTGCAGCTCCACAGCACTCCCATGCTGGCCGTGGCTGACAGGAGAGTTCCAGGAATGTGAATATCTACAGAATCTGTAAAAACAAGGCTCACCGTCAGGCCGCAGCTCCCCACCTATTCCTCTGGGGGAAATAATTACTTTTAGCCAAAGCCATTTATTGGTAATATGGTAATACCTACAAAATGCAGCCTACACTATTTGGATTGTCTGTTTACAGGAGCTACTTTATTCCACTCAGCTGTTTCCACTACTTAGGTCCACTGGAAACAGTCACAGAATCACAGAATGATGTGGGGCTGGAAGCGACCTCTGGAGATCATCCAGTCCAACCCCCTGTCAAAGCAGGTCCTCCTAGAGCAGGTTACACAAGGACATGTCCAGGCAGGTTTTGAACGTCTCCGGAGACGGAGGCTCCACAACCGCCCTGGGCAGCCTGTTGCAGTGCTCTGCCACCCTTAAAGTGAAGAAGTTCCTCCTCGTGCTTAGATGGAACTTCTTATGTTCAAGTTTGTGGCCATTTCCTCTTGTCCTGTCAAATTTCCCTCTTTATTCCCAAACACTGATGCTTACATTAATGCAGTTCAGCAATTCATGGCTTAAAAATGACAGCAACAATTTAAAATAACTCCACAAAAATGTAAGATCCAAAACTTGCAACTTCTATTCCATATCAAAAATCACACTTTTGTCAATCTTTGTCTACACATACAGCATCCTTGGCATTCAGTTGCGATGACCTGTAACTGGCAAAGGCATCGTTTCACTGTTAGTAATTAATGATTAATATCTCCTGTTAGTTTTTACCACACTTTTTTCATCAAAACAACAGAACATAAATAATAATAATGGAACAAAACCCTCAGAGGAGCGTTTCCTGCATGTTATGTGTAACCGTAGGTATAACAAGCCTTGTCTCACCTTGAGGCTGCAAAATGCTAACGCTCCTCAGAAACAACTGACTGAAAAATTTCATCTTTGGGCAAAAAAATCTTCAGAGGGAGAAGTTAAAACTTCACAATGGAGGAATTTTAAGAAAATTAGGAGAGGTAGAGTTAGGCAATTGTTTCTATAAGTATAGGGTGAAATAATCCCTTTATGCTATAACTGTACCTACTGGAATTCGTACATTTCTTACCTGCAATATTGAAGTTTTATATCAAGTTAATTTTTCAAATACCTGCAATGGTCAAGGCATCCCCAATTAAACCCAGAGCTGTACGTGTCCCTGTCTCATCCCTCCCTCCCTGCACGGCCTGCGGAGGACGGCCTGCACCTGGGGCAGAGGGAGGCGTCCGGAGCTACAGGCCTCACCACTGGGGAGCTGGCAGCAAATTAGGAGCTGGCAGCTAATTAGGAGCTGTCAGAAAATTATAAGACCTTGGTCACCAGCACCGTTTCTCTCTTGCCCTTTTCTGCTGTATTTTCCCCAAGCGCCCCTGGCCTGCCCCAGTCTCCCCCACTCCCCCCCACCTCCTTTGCCTCGTTTCGCATGTTTTACCTCACTTCACCCTTTCCCGCCAAGGGTAGGCCACCAATGTGATTTATTCTTCTGCTAGTAGCTCCCCTGGGCTGTCAGGACATCTTCAAAACGTTTTAAGACTCTTCTGGATGCAAAGACCACAGAAAACTCAGCAGGATCTCCAGACCAAGCCTGTGCACCTGGGCAGGACACAGTTATGGGTGTGCCCCACCATGCCGCCAGCTGTTCCAGAAAGGAAAGAGCTTAACGAGTCTCAGAAAGAGGATAGCAAACAGGAGGGAAGGTGATTTTGGATCAGATGAGAGGGACAGGACTGTGAGGGAGGGTGTAAAGAGCACAAGGATAAAGAGTTCAGATACAAGTCTGTAGCAAGCCATTGGGAAGGAAACTGGTGCAAGAAATTGGGAAGGAGGAAAGTGAGACAAAGCCAGAGTGGAATACAAGAAATACCTGTGACTTTTGGAAAAAAATGTCTACCCTCCATACCTTGTATGGTTCCAGAAACTCCCCATTCCTCTGCTGCCACCAAATACCTACCCCAAAATTCATGTTGTGCCTTCTTTCACTAGCAAGTTTACAGAAAGGATGAGCCCTCTTGCATTCTCTACAGCAGAAATTTCTGTAATAGAATTATATTTTTCAATTCTTCTGATGAATTATGATGGCTATGCTTTTATCTCAACTTGTGTTTCAAAAGTTTTTTAAATCACAAAAAAAGGACAACACTAATGCAAAAAGCCCACTTCCAACATCCCTGCAGAACTCTTTTTTCCAGTCAAAGACTAAAAATTCAAGTAAATCTGGTTTCTTGTGTGACCCTAATTCTGCATTCTGATACAGGGTTAATTTTCAGACTGGATAATTATATGCCACATTTACACCAGACATTTTTCTTATTCAGTAGGAGGTTAATGGTGGGGCAAAACAGACCAGCTAAGACAGTATCAGAAGCCATCTGAGAATTTTCCAGAACTGATACCAGAAAGTCATACTAACTTGCAAAACCCTCCACATTTTCATCAGAACTCAATTTCATGATGGAAATAGTGACAGAATATGTTATTTCTATTTGATAGCTTCACATCCACACAATTTTGAACAATTTGAATGTTTATACAAATACCATTATATTTCTTCTTTCTCCTTTTTTTGTCGTGGATTTACATTAAGCAGAATTAATAAAGCAAGTGGAAGTCTTGGTAACAGAAGACTTTTGTTTTCATAACTGACTTTCAAAATGGTGAGTAGTAGATCACGGTCTTTAACTTTTCCTGTTATTGTATATTGAACAGATACAAATATGCAACCACACAGAAACATTTATTCTCCCAAAATTAGCATTATTACTTTATTTGGTGATTCATTACAATCTGCAAATCCAATAGTCAAAAAAATAAACTAGGCATAATGTTAAAGCATTTTACAAGCAAAATACTTTACCGTTTCCTTTTCAATTTGCATAGGGTGGGATAAGTGTATTGGTTAAAGAATATAACGTACAGAAGAACAAAACCATAGTTCATCCAACTGTACTGAAGTATTATGATCCTGTGAGTGAACAGTATTTAAACAGCTGTAACTGCCAATGGAAAACCATACACTTCAACATTAACAAGGCTGCCTTCCCATGACCATGATGCGTCATGAAGGCTGCAAGCCACTGGACTTCTTTTCTTACGTTGTAGATCATCCTACTTTAAAGAAATTAAAGAGTTAAACAAGCCAGTATGCATCTATCTATGCTTATTTCTTTTCTACCAGAACAAAGGCCAGAATGGAGAGAAGGAATTTTTAAACTCAGCTTCTGAAACCACTTATCATAACGTCTGTGTCTCATATTTTCAGTGTCATGGAGCTAGCAAGCTTAGAGCTTCATTCACACACCTCTGTTTATTATTACTGTGCATCCAGGTAAAAAACCTGTATTTTTTCACTGTGTAGCAACAAACTGCAAAGAGGTCTTGCTCCTTTCCCATTGTAACCACATCTGTTCCTCCAACTGTATAAATCTGGCTTTAAAGTCTTACAAAACTAAAAAATAGTTGATCTAGGTTGTAATAAAAAAAGAATATTAAATACCTTTGGTAAAAATAGATATATTTAACAAGTTTAGAAAAGCAAATAGTTATATTGTCAAAAGGAGAGTATAAAAATGTACACGATAAAAAATAATAAACAAACAAACAATAAATCATCAGCCATAGTAGTAAGAATAGAGGCGCTGTTCTTTTCAATGTTTGCTTCCTTAGCTCATGTTATTGTCCAGTCTTCTTTCTAAAAGGCAGGAGCTTTACTAGAGCATATGGAAAAATCCAGTCCTTCCTACCAGCATTAGACAAATTAAATTTAAATCGGAACAAGACAGTCTGTTTTAGCCCAAGTTTATACAACAGAGAACGCTTCGATTTAGAGTACATAGGAGTAGTTGAACACAGAAAGAGAGATTTCAGGTGTTTCAACCAGAGGCCAGATGTACTGGAGCTGTAGAAATGAGACAGCCAGCAGGATTGAGTCTCCATGATGTGAGCCTTCTAACTTTACTTTTACTCCTAAATTGGAAATCCGTGTATTGTCAAGAAAATTCTGGGGGACAAAAACAATACATATATTTTAAATCCCTCATTGATGCCTTTCTCCCATCCTTTCACTGGGCCTCCAGAGCTGTCACACAACGTATAATCCCAGTTTGGCTTCTCCTCTTTTTAGAGCTCACTGTAAATCTTGAAGATGGAAGATCCCCAAAGCAAACAACTGAGATTACAGGAGGAGATAATGCACAAGCCCCATAATAGAATCAGCCATTGATTGAATGTGCTTTGAAAGAAAACAGCACAATTAAATCATGTTTATCCTTCAGTATTCCCTTTGCACACACAGTCACACTCCTCATGGTGTTCCAAGGGTACATCTGTCAATGATTTATGCAATCCCCGGACACCAATCCTTGGCTTCAGCTGAAGAACCTGAAGAAGAAGAATCCAAGCATCAAGAAAACAGCAAGTGCTTCATGACACACCTAGTCTATGAGCTAGATTGCACTGGAAACACACTGGCTGACAGGAAGCTCATTAAAAGAAATAGGCTTTCCTCAGCTGAATTTCTTCATTTATTCCACCTACTAATTATTATTTTGCATTTACCTCAAGTCCTTTACAAAGTTGATTAAATCATGATGAATAGATACTTGCTTTTAGCAAAGAGTGTCTTGCAGTTTCCTATTTCTACTGAATTTTATTTAAGGGCTAATTGTGTAGTTAACCCAATAGAATTATTAGATAATTCCATAATAAATAATTTTAGCTACAGACTTATAACAATGGAAATGGACAGATTTGTGTTCCTTCATAAAGTTCACATCTACTACTAGAGAAAGCTGAACAAGGAGGTGTGGTTATGATGTATCTGAACTGCACCAGTAAACAAATACCTCAGAAATGACTTAACAGTTCCACAGAAAAATATTTTAACAAGAAAGATATTACTTTTTTATGTAACATCTCATCAAAATGGTAAAAAAATATTTACTATAAATGCAATACATAAAATTTTAAAATATTAATATGGGTGCATTCATATAGTAAAATAAATTCCTTAATTGGCTTTTAGTATTTCCAAACATGCAAATTTAAAAAAAGGCATGTACCTCATGGTATTTTTTGGTGACTTTTGTTGGTACACATTGGCACTCATTGCAGCTCTGATGACAACAGGCACAGTTTCCACCACAACGTTTAACCAGAAGACACAATGGCCAGAAGATGGTGTCAGTTCGCTTCAGCTCCTCCCTCAATGACACTGAGAAGTTTCGAGGAGTACAACTATACAGCCGCACCTCCTCCTTTAGGAGGTTGAGATCAACCACTGCAAAAAGACAAACAAATCCGTGCTTTTCTGATTCGTAATCCATCTTCATTGGTGCTAAACCAACTTCAGTACTGCAGTTAAATGAATACCAAGAAACCGAAATGGAATGATCGTTGTACAGGAATATTCCCCAATTATTTCATAACTCTGGCAGAGTTGGTTCAAATTAAACAAAGTAAGCTTTGGCTACTATGTTCTGATAAATGTTTTATCAAATCAACCCTAATGGAGTTCCCTTTCTCCACCTTCATACTCTGAGCTCTAGTGTTACCATGCTATATTAATTTTGGATTAGAGAAACACACATGGCAATTAAGAGTTCTGCAAACCTCCAAACACATTTTAATTCATTTGCACAGAGCATTCAAATTTCTTCCCTACTAAAATTTCAATTTTTGGTTTTTTTTGAAAGGATGGTGTAAGTATAAGAAAGAATCAAGCCATAGATAGCTAAGAGGAACTCACTTCTATGGACTGAGAACTTCAAGAAGTTATGCCATCAGTGAATACTGTATAGACAACAAATATGTTTATCTGTATAACTTTTAGTAGACTCTATTTTTCCCCTCCTCCTTTAAAGCAGTATATGTATGAATTTCTGTTGCTTCTCTAGCTTTCACTTTAACTTGGTGTGTCTTAACTAAAATGCAGCTTTAGAGAAAAAGGAAAAGGAAAAGGAAAAGGAAAAGGAAAGGAAAAGGAAAAGGAAAAGGAAAAGGAAAAGGAAAAGGAAAAGGAAAAGGAAAAGGAAAAGGAAAAGGAAAAGGAAAAGAGAAAAACCCTATGATAATATGGCTACTGAGATGACTGAAAGAGAAGTCTTGAACAAAGCAGCAAAGAGCTTTAAAAAAGCTGGTTTTGAACTAAATCAAGAAGAAACTAGGGAAAAAATCTCAGTGCGTTGATATCACTTGACAAATACTTTATAGTTATTGCTAGCAGTTCATAAATGAAAAGCTATAAAATGAAGCTAAAATATGTTCTTGATCTGAACAGAGAAGAATTTCTCACCGGAGAAACACTTTTTTTTTCACTCTACTGACTATGTAAAGAGCCTCTAGAGGTCACAAAGGAGAACTTAAGCCTATCAAGGCAAGATAATACCTCTCAATTCTATTTAAACACATAAGAAATAAAGAGAATTTAGAAGCTGTATTTCTCTAGTAGAAATGCTCACTAGTACTGTCCCAGAAGTAGATCTCTGGGCAGCAATTTAATTCCATGTTTCTTCAAACATTTATTTCGCAGAACCAATCCATATACTGGCATCCATAAGTAAGGGTTTATTGTTGTGAAGGGTCAGTCAAACACACTGAAGCCTTTTCTCTTCTTGCACTTACAGTGAATACCAAGCTGGGGCACTTCATTCCATCACTATCAGGTTAACATAGGCTCCTAAATAAACAATCTCATTTTTAAAAGTGAGGAGTGTGCAATAACTCCAATAAAGTTACTGATTGGACACCAGCCTGCCTCCCACACTGCAAGAACATTCCTTGGAGAAAGCTGAGAAGGGAGCAGGGGAAAAGAGAGACAAAACTTCCAGGGGAGAGATTCACTGTGAGAAATTAGAAATGATTTAAGCTCTTCTGATCAGCTAGTAGCTCTAGGCTGAGTCATTTAGAGGGGGGACATGTCTACCTCCATTAATCAAGGACTGTAGATAGGAATGAAGTACTTCTTTCTCCTTTTACGTTTTCAAACATATAATAAGTAAACCATCTGAATTAGGATAAAATGCATAAAACACAATGAGATAAAGGCTAGTTCTGTTAATACTTTCTACTAGTAGATTTCTGCAGAGACTGCTCTGTAGAATAAGTCTTATGAGGAGAGGCTGAGGGAGCTTGGGTTATTCAGATTAAAGAAAAGGAGGCTGAAGGGAGACCATATCACTCTCTACAGTTACCTGAAAGGAGGTTGTAGAGGGGCGGGGGTAGGTCTCTTCTCCCTAATCACAGGTGATAGCACAAGAGCAAATGGCCTCAAGTTGCACCGGGGGAGGTTCAGAATAGATATTGGGAAAACTTTTTATACTGAAAGGGTTATTAAACATTGGAATGGGCAGCCCACAGAAGTGGTTGAGGCACCACCCCTGGAGGTATTTCAAACACGGGTTGACATAGTGCTTAGAGAACATGGTTTAGTGATGGTTTTTATCAGTTAGGTTGATGGTTGGACTAGATGATCTTAAAGGTCCCTTCCAACCTAGATGATTCTATGGTTCTGTATTTGGTATAGTGAATTTCAAGAAGTTAAACTTATGTGTCCTAACACAATTGCTGTTTAGTCCTTCACCATGAGAAATTGAAGACAGAAGCTGGGCACTGATGCCTCTTCCAGAAAGCCCACCGACCAGTGGGAGAGAGATCTCCATTACCTACTGCCTACTGGCAGCAGCAAAGGAGTGGATTTATCTCCCAGTACCAGCTGTAGTTATAACATAGAGAAAGGGGCAATGCATTTAAAGAAGCAGCAAGCACATTACAGATTTTGTCACAAAATTGGAATGAATTTGAACTGAACCCCTCAAGATCTGCAGATGTAAATTTTAAAAAGGTTCTGTGGAAGAAGACACAATCAGCTCTTAGCAGATATGTTTTAGTGTGCCTTACTCTTACAACAGGCTTCAGGAAAGATGAAAAATGTCACGTTTGGTTTCCGTGCTTTACAATCTGCTAAGGTATATTGCTATTATACCTCACAATGAACCTTTGCCCTACCTTATGTAATTCAGTTTCATTAAAAGGTCTGAGGCAAATTTATCTAGTGCTTATATAATCACTTCTTTGAAGTGTGTGAATGAAGCTGTTATTTTTTCAAAGAGTATCTGTCTGTCCAGAATTTATTTTAACACACTGTGGGCACGAAGCTAGATGAGAGAATGTATATATTCCCTTAAAAGTGTTTACTTAACCACAATAAAAGGTTATGTGGATTTCCCAAGTGCACTGAGTTACAGTACCTGTTATAATGTGAACATTTAAACACTCCTTCAACTTGGCTTCCACTCATGTATCATGTTTGACACAACAGTCAAAGTTCTTTTGTCTAGCACTAGCTCAGGAGAAATGGAAGGCTCTGCAGTAGCATATGAATGGGAAACGCTAAAATAAAAATAAGGGGAGAAGGAAAAAAAAGGGAGAAAAAAACGCAGATGCAGGTAGGTCTACAGTAAAATCTGTTTCAAAAGTGTGCCTTCACTGGCACGTACAACTGAAGTAATCCATGTTCACACCAGCCTGAAAGTAACTGTGTTCTGCAATTGGCAATGCAACTGTCTGGTATCTTCTTGGGCATGTATTGAGTACCATGGGAAACCCTCTTTCCCAAAATGTTTTTCCAGCTGGATGCTGCTCTCAAAGTTAATGAAACAAATTAATTTCTGGTTGAGGCACAGATAGCAGCAGGATCGTTTTCATTCCTAAGCACCTTGGAGATGTTCCTGGGAGTGCAAGTTTCTTACTGGCTCCTACAGTAATACAGGGCTATTACAAAACACCAAACGATGTGGGGGATGGGGGGGGGGAAGTCACATAAATATGAGAAATGAAAAGTATCTACTAAGGACTATGACTGGATTGCTACTCTTCTTCTTAAGCAGACTTCAGAATACAGTCTAATGATTATGAAAAGATTTCTGTGCGAAGTGATGGGATCATTTTTTTTGCACAGCAAAATATATTTTATTTTTAAGTATGTTTAATATTATAAGATAATTTAGGACTATATTTAGACATCAAAGCCTCTGAACTTGGTGTTTCGCCTTTCCTGGCTAGAAGTTTTTGGAAGCATTTTATCCAGAGAAAACATCAGACACAGAAGTTCTGTGGAATTTAAGTTGTCTAAATATAGTCTTTTTTATATGAATTATTAAGTAGGAGTAGAGGACAATACTCTTCTCTACATAAAGTAACATACACTTTTAATTACATTTTCATTTAATCTAGATGTAAACTGATGTTTGTCTATGAAAGCAGGACAGTAATTTAGCTTTTACACTGAAATATTGCAAAAAAAAACCCTGATCTAATTATAGAATCAAAGAGTTTGAAAAAAACAAACATTTTAGGGCATGTACTTCTCCCAAATTTTTCTTAAAACGGTTTTTAAATGCAGCAAACATGCTACGGGAGGAAATAACATAAAAAAAGAAAAAAACAGAAAAAGAAAAAAAAAAAGTTTTCTTTCCCTATCTATTGAATAGACCTAACAGTTAATACTATGTCATCTCAACTGGACATATTTTCCACCTCAGGCTATTACATTACACACTTGGTAAGGCAGCCTGAGGGTGGTCTCTTAAAGATAAATGTGGCAATACCATGATATGTTTATTCAGTAGAAAAATCTATTTCAGCATCTAATTAGAAGTCTTTAAAAGATTTACTCTGATAGTTTCTTTCAAAGATATGTCTTGCAGGGAGTTGCTTTTCTCTATATAGATGTTATCCAACACCTGCATTTTAGTTTATGTAAGGTTTCACAAATTACACTTTGTTTTTCTCCCACTTACTGTATGCTTATGGCATACATTTGGCAAATACTGAATCTCTTTAATTAGGAGAGTGTTAAATGACTATCTGAAAGGCATGGTCTATTGCTGAAAGCTTTTAAAGAGATTTCCTCCACTTTGACTTTTGATTTAGTTGCTATATGCATACTTGTAGTAGTACAGGTAGAAGGGTTGATTTTTAGACTCTGATCCAAGAATTAGCTGTCAAAAACTTAAATTTGAGTTATGAAAGGTTTTACTTCCTCCCTTATCTCTCTGATCAGATGATAATCTAGTTTACGTTTGTCAACAGAGGAGTCTATTCAGTTAGGCTCATCTGTTTTCATTTTCATGCTGTATGGTGGGCAAGAAAGGAGTTATTGCTTGCATGCTATCCATCCACATGGAATCCATAAACATGAAATAGTGGGCAGCATCTGGATGATATGTGGTAGCAAATTCTTGAATGTCAAATGTAGATAGAAGAAAATGACTTGTCGAACAAGAAATAGCTCCACAAGTCTTGAAATACATAATCTACTTTATATCTGATTAAGTTGACAACTGCATGATCAAACTGGACATGACACAGGGATTTCGTGAGGTATCAGGGAAGAGAAACATTTAGCTAATTGCTCTCAATTTGTATGGTATAGAGACTGGAACAATTCTAAGGAAATAAACCAGTCATTCACGTGATACAGTAAGTGTAAGAAATTACCTACCCCAAACTAAAATAAAGTTTTTGCCCTCCATAAAAAGCAAACAAACAGACATACAAACCAAACCAAAACAAAAAAAAACCCCACAACAAAAAACCACAAAGTTAGGTTATGTCACCCAGCCAAGGTTCCCCCTTTGAAGAAATAAAGATCTCCCAGGTTCCTTACAGAAAACTACCCTGTCTGCTTCTATTTTTTTTCCCCTTTGTTACTATATCGTGCTAAATTCCTTTAAATGTTGAGCTTAGTAATTGTCCTTTTTCAGAAAATATAATGGTGAGAATAGGTAAGAACAATGATCTTTGCTGTATTTCTAACATATTCCTTTCTGTGAACCAAAATTCAAGGTGAAAAATGCTTTTTATTACTGTTTCTTTGTTAACAAAACACACCATAGAAAGCTGAAAGTCCAGGAAGAAGAGTAATTTACCTCTTGATTTCCTCCCATGAATATATGCCTTTCCGAGAAGTTGCCACGTTGGCCTGTACAAATCTTCCAAATCCAGTTGCCACCGGTCTGGTTCAAGGTACCGGATAAGTTCTTCCACAGTACTAAATCCAGCAACGGCATTGTTTAATACGTCTAATGGTAAAGTTGATGGGGGTAGCAATGATGGGCTAGGTGCTTCTGTGTGGTGCTGCAATCAAAGCCAAGAGAAGAGTACCAGTCAGAGGGTTAATGGATCTACTTTGATGAAGTGCTGTGCTTTATGAAGTTACATAGCTGGGAAAGTTTATAAGTGGCTAGCTCATTTCCAATGTACAGTTTACCTAATAAGACAAATGACAAGAGTCAGAAAGTACCTAATTATTCTTCAGCGATAATTCTAAACAAACTTCCATTGGACAGTTTTCCCACTTCTTACGTTCCTAGCCTTGAAGATAGCATTCTACTATACCTGTTCTTTGAAGAAGTTCACTGAGTGACGGGAAGGGTTTTAGAAATAGAACAAAGAGTGATTTGAAAATATGGCCCCATTACAGGCAATTACTGTAACCCTCCAGAAAACTGAGGAAACACACATTTCACATGCTGCCTTTCTTCTGAAACTTAGCCACAATTTTTGTCTTCTTGTCTTTCACTGTAAAATAGGAACACATCCTAGTACAAAGATAGCAAATATTCCCGCTCTCACCTATTGATGAAAAAAAGCACCAGTTGTGTTTCATACAGTACTAAGAATTATGTTTCTGGTTAAATAATAATGAACAGAGTAATAACAACATCTGGCATTACTATAATTATTTCTCCCTTAACAAGAAGAAAAAAAAAACAAACGTTCCCAAGGATATCGGAAGTACTTAAATGTTGAAATCGAGTACTTAAAAAGTCTATGTACTTTCCCACAGCACAAATCTCACTGATAAACTCACTGAATCAGGGGTACTCAGTCACAGGCAATTCAAGCAAAGTCAGACTTCTGGTTTTGCTCACTCTACAATCTGTTTAAAAATTATGCATGGATTTGTATTTTCAAAAGAATAGAAAAAGGCAGGAAGAGAAGTCTAAGCAGAAAGCTGCTGCTGCACTAGCATAAGTTTCTTTAGGCTTTTATATAGGTAGACACCACTACAGACATTATGTCCACCGGACTACACTAGAGCAATTTATCTGGACCGTGGAAGAAGGATGAAGAAAGATTTGAACGTACTGCTGATTTAGGGGATGGAAAGGACAAGAAATCTCAAACCTAAATGTGTAGTGTTACACACATCATGGCTCTCAAGTGTAGTCCATAGAAGGTTTAGGGAAAATTTATTCACTGTCAGTACAGTCAGGCTTTGGAAAGGGTTGCCTAGAGAGGCTGCACAACATCCATCATTGGAGGCTTTCAATACCTGACTGGATAAACCTCTGAGCAGCTGCCTGATCCCAGAACTGATCCTACTCTGAGCAGGAGGTTAAACTAGAGTCCTCCTGAGGTGCCTTGCTGGATTTTTCTACAACAATCCTACAATATAATATTAAGAACAAAGGACTGAACGTTCCTCCAATAAGTGAACTAACATGCTGCTTAGTAAAATAAACCTTGCAACACTACATACTAACCAGCAGTTTTCTAAAATATGTATGCCTGTGATAGCTGTATTTCATACCAATAATTATATTCTCCTTTCAGTGCTCTCAATTCTATTAAATATGCCTTTTTTGGTTTCAGCTAAATGTGTGGTTGAAAGGGCAGCAAATGGAAGTAACCATGCCCTTCCTATTTTTTGCTTCAAGGGTTTTTCTCTTTCCATCTTCAAGAAATGAAGTCACTAGAATGAATTGTGCTGCTTTTTAACTGAGTCTTGCAAAGATAATACAAAGCATAGACCTAGTGTACTGTTCCTATTAACTTTACCATAATATCATTTTGCTAATCTAGCATAATTTCTAATACAGTGAGTGAAGGAGTTGCTTCCCATTCTGGATGGATGTGGATTTCAAAAAGCTAAAATATTTCTTTTCCTCTTCTCTCCACTGCCCACATTAAAAATAATAACATGTTGATCCATCTATTAGGTTATGATAATAAAGCAACAGATTCTGGTCTATAATTTAAATATTTTCTCTTAGCAAAACATGCTACTCAGCAGGTTTCAAAATAGTGCTGTGACACTGTAATTTAAATGGGCAAAAAAATAAATATTCCAAAATTTTTCTTCCTGTTGTTCTCCACAATGATTTGTTACAGTCACATTTCCTGGTTTGAAGGTGTAGGTTTTCGCTAAGGTGAAAAACAAAATAAAGATCAAATTGCAGAATCAGTACCAGAAGAAAAAAAAAATCCTTCTATTTTGTTTCCAGCTGAAAAATTTACTTTGGTGCTTCACTTCTACTGGTTTGGTTTTTTGTTGCCAATGACATAGATGGAATCCAGATGAAAATCCATTGGTCTAGAACCTATTTCCACATTTACAACTTAGAACACGCACACTTAGCAATACATAGATAGGAATAACCCATCGATTTATGTTATTCTGGATTCAGTAGGCATTTGCCTAAGTTAAAATGTTATGAGAATATGGTGAGTCATCGTACTCAATGGTATCACAATTAAAGTTGTCATCACTATCTAATCATTCTCACAACAAACCAAAACATAAAGAAAAAGTAATTGAAACTGTAAAATTGCACAACTTCGAGGATGAGTGTTTTAGAATACAGAAGTTAAAATCTGAAGATTAAGAATGTTTTTCCCAATAATGTCCTAATTCTGTCAATTTAAATGACAGTTAAAATGTATCAAAGATTAAAGGTAATTAATATCATAAAGCTATAAATGCTGTCATTTATATTTATAACATAATAACCTTTATGAAATCTCAGTTCAATAAATTGTTTAATATAAATGGTAATTCAATAGTCTACATTGCTTTTACCTGCTAATAGGTACTAATTATTTTATAATTTAAGCCTTTTGAACACAATGTCCAGAGCAGCATAGATGGTACTCCTTCCTTCAACTAAAATTATATCTTGGAATTTTATACAATTTATAATTTTGCTTGGTTTTCTCAAAGTATTTTTGTGTTCTATAGACAATGTTTACACCTGCTGTAAGGTTTTACTCTCAGATAAGATAACAGGATAAATTATTTAATGCAAGAAATTAAAACTCAGCTTCATTGATGGGACATACCTTTTAAAACAACCGTAACTCTGAAACCCGGCATCATAATTGCAACTTCAAAATGCTAATATGCTCTACTTCTTACTTGCAGCTTTCCCTCACTTTATAGCAAGTCCCTCACTTCTATTATAATTCCTTCCAATTAAACAATCTCAGATAAAAATCCATCTGCCTAGAATTTAATCTACATCTCTCTTGACATTCCTACTCTGACCTTTGCCTCCCCCTAAATGCTTGACACGAACTGATGTTATCAAGCCACTCTGTGCAGTGCTACCAACATCAGTGCTCAGTAGGCCTGAGAGACGCAATTTCACTGCAGAATGGTGGTGTGAAAGCCTCATAGGATGACCACCTTTAGCTCTCGCTGTTCTGCAGTGCAACGCTGATGGAGACAATGAGGGTGATCTTACAATGAAGTAGCTATCTATCAACTCTACATCTATTCTATAGCTGGCATCATCTAACTTACTCCACAGAAGTATATCATGTCTTGCTAACACGTCAGCTAGCACATAATCAACCTTTGATATAACAAAGATTAGGTATAGCAGCTATCCAAAATACCTTTCTTGATGGAGACCACTTACTGGGAAGTGAAGTTCTCCAAGCTTTTCTGCAATAAATACTAACTGACAGTAAACACGTTTTCTGTGATAGCAGCACATCCTTGATTAATACCATGTTTTAGGCTTGAGACCACCTTTTTTATTTTTTTGCCTGAGCACGAGTAATTTCTGTCAAGAAACATTTGAAAAATACATTAAGAAGTTCTGTATTTTAATGTGATTCCTCTAGTAAACAAAACACTTTATGTTTTTTCTTTTGTGTCCAGGAAACAATTTCAGCTTACTTTAAAAAGAATAAACATGTTTAAACTAAGATAGAGCTGAACAGTTGCATCTTTACTGTTCGTTAACGTGATTTAGGATGAAAACCAGAGCAGAAAACATTGGGCTTCCACAGAACAGCCAAGAATGACAATTAGTGTTGGATCAAACAGAAATTTCATTAGGTCTGTTTATATTGTATTTCTGTATGTGTAATTCACTCTATCAAAACAAAATCCCCCAAGGTATTTACAAGCATAAGAGACAGGTAAATAGACCAAATGTAGGCAACAGTTTAAGATATGGACTTGGAAAAAAAGAAGGAAATTAATTAAAGACTAACTTCACAAAACTATCCAGCCCTGAAGATTATACATAACAACAGTGTCCCAGAAGAAACTCAGGGAATGAAATGCATTTTAGGGTGTTCACAATGTTTGTTGTCCCCTATTAAAGGAATCAAAGCTACTGCATCTTTCTTAAAGGGTAAAGGGTAGGACACTCTTATATGTGTAATAAGAAGGCAACCATCAGGGAAGCACAAAACTGCAATAAATGAATTTGAAACTACCAAGTTGAAGCTCAGACCTAAAGGATGATTTAGTATGTAGCCTAGTTTGAAGGCTTGTGATTGATTTCTTGTTCTGACATACACTTCCTGAGCATAGTATTTAAGCCAAAGCTTCATGGTGTAAAGCACCGGGCAGTAGTATCTCCTTGCTACACCAGCATGGTTGTGCATTTGGCTGCATCATAAACAAATGTAATCTTTTTGAAAAAGAATATTTATTGTTTCCTTTCTAATTTAAACACTATCTTATTCACAGTCCAGACCTCCAACAGCTAAACCATCACAACTAAAAGCACGGTGGCTGCTAGCACAAACATTTTTACATTCACTGCGGCACCAGGAATTTCATAGCATGCAGGTTGGTAAGGCAGCCTTAACAAATCTGTAAAATGAGCATAAAGGCAATTCCTTGATCTCACACATTGGGAGAATGAATACAATATACTTTTATTAGAAGCTCATTATTGGTTTATCTGAAGAATCCAGAAGTATTTTAGATAGATAAAGGGTAAAACTTTGGATATGAGACTACATGTTATCACCTTTCCGGATCTGCCAGTATCCGTCTGTTCTTCCCTTGCACTGAACTTACTCCAAGGGTAAATAATTCAGAACAAAACAGCACTCACTCAGCAAAGCCTTCCTTTTGCTTCTGTCTCATAGGATAGGACTGTCAAGGTATTGACACTACTCTCTTCCAGTTAAATGAGAGGCAAGAAGTAATTTTGTAATTGCAAGAAGTAGTTTGCTGCAGCCAGGAGTGAGGAATTTCATGTTTAATAAAGCAATCCCTGAGTTAAGACTGGAACAACAAAAACAAGTGAGTCAAATACTTGGCATGGCAGGACACAAAATAGTGAGTAATATGTCTAAAATAATTCCTTCCCCACAAAAGAAATACCCATTTTTTTTCATTTCTTGCCTTGATGAAAACATTGTCAAGCAGTTTCTGAGTGAAAACCCATTCATCAGTTGGCCCAGTTTGGAGAAACTATTAGACATGAGTATGGTTTAATCAGACTAGAAGGGACTCTACAACAAAGCAAACCTTAAAGGAACTTCCTCTCCTCTGAAAACCAACTAGGATCAGTAACTTTGAACGAAGTAACATATTTCTTCTAATGAGATCTCCTTACAACTATTTATTTATTTATTTATTATTATACAAGAACAATCCAAGTCCTGCTTAGATTTAAAGATATGCTCTTGAAACTAATAGTACATGCACATTCTTGTAACACTCGCATTAAAGAAAGCATGTTTTCTTCCTTCATAATGACAAGTAACCCTCCTATTAGCATCATTAGAAGCTGTGAGGGAGAGCAGATATCCAGCTCTTTCCGAGTTTGCCCTGAGGACATGAAGCTTCTCGACATAACAATAGCTCTCTCTTTTCTCCCGTAAGTACATGCAGTAATAACCGTGAAAACCCTCTAGCTTTTCTTGACCTACCTGAAAAAGCACAAACTTTTACTTGCTCGCGTGTATGCAGTACAAAAAAAAGCTAATCCATTTGTGAAATTCTGTAACTTGTAGAGACTCATCTTCTCTGTGCAACATTAACCCACACCGCTGTTATGCAAAATGTTAGTCCTGTCCAAGTAGACCTAGAAGGGACTGGAGATGATCTCTAGGAGGGCCTGTGCACAACCACCTCAGCAGAGAAATCAAGTTCCAGGATCTGCTTCTTGTGCCTCCAGCAAAGGAATGAGAAAAAGAAGGAGTGCAGGCAGATAATCAATTTAGACTGCCAAAGCCAGGGAATAAGGCAAAGATGTTTACTTTCATGTGACAGAGATGGAAGCCAGGAAGGCTAGCAGAGTTTTCATCCACTGCAGCACTTTTTACTTCTTTAGCTGAAGCTACTGTCACAGCAGTGAGGATGGTTGCATGAGAGAGACAGCAGCTCCAGGGCTGCTAAGCAGGTGGTCTGGTAAATTAAGCTCCGGTGGCGCTGAAGTAAACATGCATCTTATTCAGCTATCCTCACTTCAGGGATGCAACTTCTGCCAGTCAAACGACAGACAGGTAGGAGAACCAGCCTTCCTCAATGTAATCAGCTACTGCATATAAGATCCAGAACACGGGGTGACAGCCCCATCTTTCCTTACTGGCCTTCCAGGTCTCTGCCTTTCACAGGCTGCTTGTCTTTTTCTGTTCTTACAATGTGCTACAACCACTTACCAAAGGCTTGTCCAGCCTCTCTTCATACACATGTAGGGCCTCTTACTGAGGACCTTATTTGCCAAGTATCCATATCCTTGCACCAGTTTACATCTTACAGCCAGACAGAGATGGCCTTCCGAACTCTACATCAGTGTTTTTGTTATGGCATTTCGAGCATCACTTCCCAAAATGTACATAATACCCTCCTTTCTACAACTGCGAAGGTCACAAGGTAAAGTGAATGTGTTTGTTCCTTTCTGTCTTTGCCTGTCACAGACATGAATAGCAGAATAAATAAAAAAGTAATGTTTGGAGCAGCCTAACATTTTCCCAGGTTAAAGTTTTGAGATAAAATCTATTTTATGAAAAGTTTTAAATATTCCCTTGAACAGAGTTTCTGTGCAGTTCACAGAAAAGGCCCGCAATTCTAATTGTGCTCGAAAAACTAGGAGATGCTCTCAAGGAAATTAGTAGAATGGAAATAGCACAGGATGTCACTAATCATCAGTTTTCTCCTGGCAAATTGCAAGCCTGTGCACTCGGACACCCTTAAAATACACAGCATAGGTATGAGAGCCACTTCTTGTGAAGACAAAGATGACACATATCTAGAGCAACTTCATAAACTCTCAAAGTATGCCACCAATAGCATTAATCTTGGGAATATATTTTCATCAAAAATTTGTTAATTCTCTTCATAAATGACCAATTAAAACACATTTCGCTTTTTCTTATGATCACATGTATCAGCAATAATCCACACTAATTGATTTTAAAGGCAAAAGGAGGAAAATTAATGCTCACATTACTTTATTATATGGAAGACCTTATTGTCCATATGCTTCATCACAGTAGTCGTAGAGTTTTGTAGTCTTAGAAAAATATATACACATAGAGAACTATCTTTCTTGGATGCAGTTGCATGGAATTTTTTATTTTTTCAGTGCTTCTGGTAAGTCTCACTGAAGCAGCACATACTACTTCATCAGGATTTCATAAGCACTACAAAATTAGAAAATTTATCCTATCATCTACTGAAACTATTTGTTATTCTGTAAGATGATCCAGTGATTCTTGCATTCTCTTGGACAAGAACTTTCATTCACTGATTTATTCTTTCAGTTAATTAAGGCAAGACAAAGTATAAATAATTCTGTTTGAAAACTGTGCCTCCAGCATCTCTGGCAACTGCAGAGGTCTCAAACCATGAAGGTACAATCACTGCAATCCCTAGAATCCATCAAGCTTGCAGATTCAGCCTGCCAGCTGGAAGAGGAGTCAAGTCTTGATGCCTTTCTACCTTCGCCATGGGTTTTTACTATATTTTCTTATTTTAGAGTTTGTGGCTACAGTACTGAACGATAAGGTTCCAGACAGAAGATGCAGAGAAATGTATCCTTGTACATATTTCGACTCAGTGGCCAAACAGCTTTATTCTAGAAGTACGACCTGATGCACTGAGTTGAACAGGGAGCATTTAAAGTAGATACCTAATCTGTAATGAATTGGGTCTAATAGTATAGAACAAGCTATGGCATGTACTATCACCATGGTGTAAAAAGTTTCAAAGTGAAATCAGCATTTCAGTTTTCATTTAGAGTTCTTTCCTCAAACAATTTGTCTGGTTTTTTTGTTTGTTTGATTGATTGATATTTTTTTTTGCATTTTTTTGTTTGTTTGGGTTTTTTTTCAGATTAATGTAGATATACAAACTAATTTTAGGTATATAATCCCTGGGGTTTGGTTCCTATAAATTATACTTGTGGCAGAGCAATATCTAAACCATAACTACTTCCAAAACCTAAACTTTCAGTGAGCACTATCTTCTTGCTTATAAATCTCTCTCTTCTAAATGAGACTTTAAACAAAATTTACAGTGAGTTCTCCCCCGTAGTATATATATATGCCACAAGAAAAAGCACATCTACCTTTTGTATCCTAGTAACAACTGCAAAATATTTTGATTTCTAAACCTATATTTTAACATTCTCAAATCAAACATATGTAATACATTTAAAACTAACTAGATGCTTATTTACATCATGCATGTGCAAATAGGAATAAAACTGCAAATTAAAAAAGTTATAACCCAGTAAATAATTTTCTTTCTTGCATTATTTGAATGTTCAATAAAAATATTTAGTCTAATTCAGACCATGGGCAATACTAGAATCTATATCCATATTTTAAAGAGCATGAAGTGTGTGACCTTATACAGACAAAGTACCTGCTGAAAACAGCCTAAAATAGACTGTATGTTGGCAAAATGAAGTCCCAAAATAATTTATTGAAATACAGCTTCTCTCACCCGAGTCTCATAAAATCTTTGTTTAGAGAAAATCCTGCTACGTGACTTTTCTTGCAGTATGGCGCTGAAACAAGCAAAAAACCTGAGAAATTACCATCTCCAAGTCTGATAATATTCTTTTTTTATATTCACAGAACTGTCCTGAAAAAACGCAATGGACTGTTTCAATGTGTTGAATGTGTGAGGGGATGCGTGTCATTTGTAAGCATTTGCTAAAAGTTTGGTTAAATCGCTTGCAGCAGACCTCAGCAGGAGTCTTCTGCCTTGACAAACCTCTGTTCAGGACAGTAGGTGAACACACACACGGTACTGCTTCTGATTCCTGGATGTTTTGAAAACATAAAGTATTTTCTTGAATAGTAACCTTGTCCTCCCTGTCTTAGCACCTTCCTATCAACTTTTCCTTACTATGCAAACTACTCACTATACTATTTAAGGACATTTGAAGTTTATTTTCTGCTAATGTATCATCTCTCATTGTTAAAGGCCATCGCAGTCTCACACCTATTTCCAGGGCAGAACTCTGCTTACTTGCTGTTTTCTACTGTTCTACTAAAGTACAACTCTACAGAGACCCTTCTAAAACTACTTCACTATTTCATTGCTTCATAGCTTTCTGTATATAACCACTATCACCTTTTTATATTTCAGCTATAAGCTCTTGAGCTAACTTGGGTTTTGGTTTGTACTTGAATTGTGCTTGTGATTGAGGCAGTAGGGTACTTCAAGACTGTTTATAACAGTAATAACAATACTTTGAACCAAAATACTCTTTCATCAATGTCCAAAGATAGTTGAATGCATTTACAAGTAGACAGCTGAATAAGAATTGTTTTTCAAATGCTGGTATAAATAAACCCTTTACCTTCATTTTGTGAATATAAACGTAAATGCAAAAAATTTGTAGGGTCAATAATAGAGATGCATCAATGTCATTTTATACCCAACACTTAAATCTATTGGATGAATCTGGTTCTTTCTTCTTTATAGACAGTACAGTAGCATTGCAATTGATGTATTTTTGTCCATTAAATTATATTTTCTAGAATATTCTATTATGGTGAATGTTGTGTTACATCTGCAATTCCTTTCTAGAAAGGAAACCTTATAAAGAATTATATATCAAATACTGCAAGACAGCAAGAAAGACAATCTTTCTTCTATCTATAATGAGATCCTAAAAAATTCTTTTTTACAGTTCAGATGAAAAGTCATATTTAGTGTACAGAGACCCCTGCCTCCAAGATGTAGCTGAACTTTAACAGAAGGAGAGAACCAAAAGAATCCCATCACAGATTAACTTTGATACTATGCAAGTCACGTATACACCCCGTTGTAGGTCAAAATGTGGAACAGCTTTTACTCCAGTTAGGAGAAGGATTTGCAACAGAACAATCCAAATTAGGCTTAAAATATGAAATTATCATCTCAAAGAAGGAATATCATTGTAATTGGATGAGCAGTAATGTAAGAGCCTCAGAGCACAAATCAGTCAATGCAAAAAGAGATTCCCACAATCAGACTGCAGTGAGCACATGGATATAGTATAAGGAAAGTTTGCTCAAATCTTATTGAAAATGGGGTTATCATGATTATTAATCACTTCATTTACAAACACACCCAAAATTCATACAGGAAACACACATGCATCTGTTACATTTATGATTTACTGGAGGATTTTTTTTGTTGTTATTCTGTACTCAAAACTCTAGCTCTTATTTAAAAGCAGTATTTCATAAGGAATAAACAGTCAACCTAAGTGCAGCTGTCATGAATATAAAAAAGTTTTTGTACATTCTTTTATGACCGGGGATGTGGTCAGCCATAATTAAAGGACATCATGTTTGCAGACCTTTTTTTAAATTACTCATTTTACTCAAAATATGTGAATACTTATAAAAAGCTTAACCGAATGGAAGAACAGCAAGGGTTTGGTGTCAGGGAATGAACTGCCTTTTAAGTTCCCTCTAGGTATTAGAAATGGGTAGTTGTTGTTAAAAAAATGTTTACATATACCAATAGGTTCACAGGAGGTTCATCAAACATTACACTTAGGAATGACTATTTATTACAATGGGAAAGTGTATTTGGCAAGGATGATGAAAATGACTTCTACAGTACATGCAATTTTAATTTAATCTTTCAGTATACATGTTAAATTACATTCCACAACAGGTTTCTGTTGATTTCATATCACAGTAAAAGGAACACACCCAACATTCCTGTACAGTTGACATTGCAAATCAGAGCTTGTCCTGCCTTGAAGGTAGAAAGTCCTTGAACAAAACATTACTTTGCAAGGAAGGAACCTCAGCTCTGTCCTCATGTATCAGTTCTTAGTGTCATCAAACATGTAAGAGACTGACCATATTTTAAGATTTGTGAAGAAAAATAATTTGTGTTGTTTTTCATATTTAAATTTGCTTTGTATGTAACATACTTTTCATAACCCAAAAAAGCGTGGCAGACACTATGGTTACATTGCCCACGTAAAGATTCTTGCACTGTTTGAACAAGCCAGATTTATAATTTGTGAGCTACCTTTTATAGCCCTATGCTGTTAGCTTTAACATTGTCCTGACGTACTCTTAATGTTCGGGTGTATCACTTCTACCTACACATTTTCCCCTATCTATATCTCTGAATTCCCATCTCATGTTACCTCATATATATTATGCACACAAGCATAGCATATGTGATTACACAACAACTGAAAGGCAAAATAAATTGGGAAAGTATCCTTAATAAGAGAAATTTAAGAAAAACATTCAAAAAAACCGCATATTTAGGATTAGAACATTAAAAGCATAAATGCAAAATTGTAAGTACAGATGTCCTGAAGTAGAATAAACAGTGTTATAGAGGGCCAAAACCTGAATAGGGGATAATGTGGTTTGCCTGAAAAAAGGCAAATCTGATTCAGATATATGCAGAACAGCACTATAAAGCTGAGCTGCTAGAGAGGTGTCAGCCAAAATATAGTGTTCAGATTTATCTCCAGTATTTGTAAGATATAGGCGAGAGAGAGAAAGAGAATATTCAGCCGAAAAAGAAAGAAGGAAAGGAAAACATGAACTGATAAAAGATCGAGTGATACAGGTTTCTTTAATCCAGACAAGACTAGACTGACAGAAGATGTGATAACAAACATGTAAGAGAGCATCAGATGATCAGCTGCTCCCTAGTCCATCAATAACAAAAAAGATTCATGTTACATGTTAGGAAAAAATGTCGTACTATGTAAAGCAGTGCAACAGGTGATTGGGGAAATCTCTGAAATATTTGTCCCTAAACATCAGGAATAGTATAAATATCTAGCAAGAATGAGCTTGGTATACCTACTCCCTGCTTAGAGTAGGACAATGGCTCGGGAAAGATCCTGCCGAGTTGCCTTCTAACCTTGCATTTCTGTGATTGCATTACACGTAGTTTACCTGGTAAACTCACTGTTTCTAGAAAACATGCAGAATTATGCTGAGGGAAATGCTGAATTGTAGAAACAAATTAATTCTAAATCATTCTGAAATCTGCACTATTGACTAGCTATGCCCAAACTCTTCTGTATACATAACCAAACTCTAATACACTTTTTCCTCATTGATCTGTATGTTTTTACATACCTCCATTTGTACATTTTATCCCTTTACACTGTAATAAAAAGCAACAACTGCATGCCTGTGTACCTAAGTATAGATTATTTGGGACAAATACATGGGTTTTTTTTTGTTGTTGCATGTCAACCCACAAGCCCTTAACTCACATAAAAATATGAAAATTAATGAAACTACTCTAATTTTGGACTTCAATTTAACTACTTTGTCTTGAAGAAAAGTAGGGAGTCACGGGTTTTTAATAAAAGTTGGTTCCTTAGAAGCAGCAGTAGTTCCTTTGGCAGTATCATTTACAATTTCTTTGAAGTCTCAAAATAGTATGTAATATAACCCACTTAAGAAGATGGTTTTATCATCAGCTATAAAATAAAAGTAGACGCATTTTTGCCATGCTCTACTTTTTCAATCTCTACAGCCACTATTTAAAATGGATCCTTCAAAGATGGCTTGAAAGCAGGGTACTTCATTCTATTTCTAGTAGGCTCCCATGAAATTTTGTTCTGCTTACAGCATGAACAAAGCTATTAAAACAGAATAGATTGACTTAAGGCACAACTGGAAATAACTGCCTCAGCCTGATTTCTTGGTGTAATTAAAAGAAATAATCATTGAAACAATCTAATTATTTTTATTATAATGCATAAATATATAATGTTTCCCTTTATACATGCAATTCCTTCTCAGCCCTTTCCTTGACACATTAAAAAAAAAAAAGGCAAGAGGAAAGGAAGGAAAGATGAAATCTGCCAAGTAATAAACCCATAGTACTAACAAATTCAGTATGTTGTGGAGCAAATCCCATTCTCTTTGAGACTGCTAGTAAATCAATTGAATTCCATTCAGCCTTAAGAAGCTTGAGTTATAACCCTGTCACTGTCCACAGATGTGGGCAAATTATCTCTAACTGATCTGGTCAACTAGGTCAAGTCTTTTGATATGTATATTTTTAAAATTAAATTGTTCTTTTGATTGCTAACCTAATACAAGTAAGGGTGGCAGTCTTTGTTACAGAAATGATGGAAAAATCATGGTGACTTATGTTCTCAACCAGGCCATTAATCTTCCTAGTAATATTTTAAATGAGTCTACTCAGGCATTGATTATGGCCCCAATCCTGCAACCAGAATGCTAGCACTATCACACTGACTTAAAGGGACGGCCCTCTGTGTGCACACAGCTGGATCTCCTTTCATGTTACATCTCAGTTCTTGCACATTCACCGTCAAAATACTTATCTGCAAAAGAAAGAAAGTGCCACACACAAATGCTGCACTCAGCCCATGTACAAACTGCTTTTCTACCTTGCTATTACATGTAAAAAAGCCCCAAACCCCACACCTTCTTTATTTGAAAAGTATAATTTCAAAAGACTTGTAAAGCCTTCTACAGAATCATTGCTCATTCTATTTCTCACATGTACCCTTTTTATAAAAGCCTTTTTAATACCCATTTGAAAACTAGTATTTACAATATTTACACACTGAAACATACAGAGGGTTCATTCAGATTAGGTATTAGGAAGAAATCCTTTACTGTGAGGGTGGTGAGGCACTGGAACAGGTTGCCCAGAGAAGCTGTGGATGCCCCATCCCTGGAGGTGTTCAAGGCCAGGCTGGATGGGGCTTTGAGCAACCTGGTCTGGTGGGAGGTGTCCCTGCCCATGGCAGGGGGGTCGGAACTGGATGATCTTTAAGGTCCCTTCCAACCCAAACCATCCTATGATACTTTTCTGTTTGTATTTAGACTCAAGATATTTTCTCCCTCAGTCTCTTATTTTCCTGTTCACTTATTCAGGAATACTGGGTGTTTCTGATGATTTCGTGTAGAATATATAGAACTAATTACAGAACACAGACATCAAAACCTGTGGTTTTCTAAGCTTTAATTAGTTGTGGTTTCACGGGCTGCTGTTCATTGCAATCTAGGAAGTGGTTAGATGTGGGGTTTTTTATCAGTTTAAATAAAGAGCCAAAGTGGCTGTTTGAGGCATTGGTTCCACCTGAATTTTTCAGCCCATGAAAAATATGATTTTCTGTATACTGCAGACATTGTTTTCATTCTGTTGAACCCAACATTACACAAAGTTATTTACTGCATTAGCCTATTAGACTGAAAGATACTGGTTAAACACAAATTTATCCTTTAATTAAGACAGAAAGCGTTCTTCAAAACAGTATGATTGAAAATGTTCGTTTGAATGCTTGACAAAGCACTGTTTCACGAATAAGCCAAATAAGAAGATAAATTAAGGAGATATTAAAAAGAGAATATTTACAAACACTTATCTTAGGTTGTTTTTTTTTTTCCTGGGCATTAGGGGCAGACATTACAATCTGCTGCAGAAAAGGGGAAAAAAGAAGAGCTTTGCAAGGAACCACTGGGCAAGAACATTCGCTGACAAGATCTGCTTGGCTACTTCTGGTGGGACTTCTTCCACCTGCCCTCTATGGTTAAGCCCCATGAGATGATCGGTTTAAATAAAAATAGAAACCAATTGGAAGCTGTACTGAATAAATTACACTGAAAAAGCAACGCCAAACAAGTTGGATAAATTGACTGTGATGACTGCCATGCTTTGCTGAAGAAAGAGTTAGTCTAGTAACAGAGAAAATCTGTTCTGGTTTTGTACACGATTATACATTTATGTTATGTAATTAGCAAGAAGATAGTATTATCAAGTTCTTAGCCTTCTTCCACTATTTACTATTTCATTTGAAGCTGTGTTGTGTCTTTCAGATAATGTGTGGATTCTCGCTGGACAAACATGAGGATTTGAATGAACAAATTTGGATGTGCAAGCACAAACCACTTGTGGAATGGAAGGAGAGACAAATTGTCATTTCAAGTACATCACCGTAAACTCAACATAATTTGACTGAATTTAGATGAATAAAAATGCCCTTTGTAAGTTTATATTCCAGTTAAAAAATCAGAAGAGGACATTTTTTTATCTTACAATTAAGGTTATATTCTCTCCTCAAACAATATATTAGTATTAGATATGGGTCACCTTAGCAACTGCTATGTGTTGTAAAAAAGACTTCTGAGAAACGAAGATGTTTCATTAAGCAACTAAAATAATGACATCTCTTTTTTTTTCTCCCACTGTTCCACTACTACAGAAAATTAAACCAATTTTTTGAGCTAAACACTGATTGCAATCTCAGAATGGTAGCATCAATACTGTTTTTAACCCAATTACTGAAGTTAAATTATTCTAGGCAATCTTTACTTCATTGCTGAAAATGGTCTATGGTGTATAATTCACTCCATTAGGAAATTAGAGAAATAAGTAGTGAGTGTGAAACAAGACCTCATTGGGCAGAACATTATTCTCATATAGAGAGAAACAATTATTTTCCATATAGAGAAACAATTATTTTCCATATAGAGAAACAATTATTTTCCAATTAATTTATCAAACTGCTTATAAAGACCAATAATCTACTTAAACTTGAAGAATGTGGCCATTATTTTGAGACGTGGTCATTGTTTTTCAGGCTTCAATACCAAATATTTCCTGCTGAAAGCAATGGGAACTGCTTGCTCAAAAATCTGTCTGTCACCAGTCACACTGTCTGTATGACAAAGAACTAGAATCAAAACATCCAAAGATTTCAAAAACCTCTAAGCTGGAAAGTATAACATGATCTATTATTGCAATTTCAATAGTGTGTTTATCACTATATGAATAGAAATAATGAACATTAAAATTGCATGCCATAATAAATCCAATTTAATGCATTGTTAGAATAACATTAAAATTGTTCTCCTGACAAAAACCTCAGGAATACCATTTGTAAACAGAATGATCCCACCATGACAATTTGGCACTATGACTACTATGAGTTATCGCCCCTCAGGTAACCTATTATTTTCTCTTTCTCCTCTAAACCTCAATTCATGACAGAAAACAGAAAACAGCTGCCATCCTTCTCCTGCAGAACAAAATATCAGTGGAAGACACGAGTGCCTTACTGCAAGGAAGCTGTGGCCTGTGACAGACTGTTATTGGAGACAGAACCCTGTACGTGACAGAGTCAGAGCAGGGTATAAGATATCCATACTGAAAAGTCCACATGCTGTGCCTGTAAAAGATGTGTTTCTTCCTGGTTCTCTTTGGGGATTCTCTAATTGCTTGATTAGGTGATTACTTTTCGTAAGTATTTAATTAAAGAAATGACAATGTGGAGTCTTTCATAAGTAAGTATGCTCTCATACTTTATATAAGGAATTATATTTAAAGAAAAATTAAGAATACAAAGTAATGTTATTTTCTTAAAAGTGTGTTGTTAAAATTATTTTCCTCTGGTTTCAGATTTTTGTGATGGCATCACCTGAGTATTTTGCCACTCTTCCAAGTATTAACCATGAAATTTAAGCCAGCCCCTGTCTATAAATTTTCCACTGGCATTTTTGTATAACACCAGCTTTGTAAATTATAGCTTGTATGGCTTGCTTAATGATGCCCCTTAGGTTAGCAGAATTGTTTTTAAAATTACCATTAACTTTTTTTTAAGCAGCCGACAAAGAAAAGTGGGTTCTCTTCACACTTGGGCAGCTTTTAATTTATTGATTTTCCAAATTCTCCTATAATTTGTAAGCAGTTTCAGGTAATGAAATATCTAACCTTATCATGGATGTTTTATTACTCTTTTTTCTTCTTTAAGAACACGGCAAGTCTCTTTTCAAATTTAAAGAAGCACCTTCCCCAAATAATTTTTAGAAATAGCAGATGCACTGGTAAGAGATAAGAGATAGACAGTTCATAGAAAAGGAGGCAATAAATGACAAAAAAATAAAGGATGCCTGCTTAAAACAATGGACAGCAATCACAGTCTTAAAAAATAATCACATAAGACCCTGAAAGTGTACCGATTATCTAAATGAAAATCCCCTGTTAGATACAAAGAGTAGGTGTTACTTTCTGCTCTTCCATTTAATTTCTAAGAAAAGGCATAAGTAAATCCCTAACTCCATAGAGATATGTGTTAGTGGCTTGCTAAAGTAACAGCTGATTTTCCTTTGCTCTTCTCTCATGACATCACCTCAAAGGTGTTCTTAGGCTTTAAATAAAGTAGGAATATAATGTTGCTCTGCAATACAGAACCAGACTGTGTGGCTGATAGGTGTCCAAAGACCTGCACTTGTGCTTCAAGGGGGTTTTGCACAAGGTTCAGGTTCAACTGTCTCTCAAGTTTGCCAAATATCAGGCACTCAATCCGATCACGTCTATCACATCAAAGACATGCAGGTTTGTTCCTTAAGTTCTAATATTTCTAGATATGTTTTCTTAGCAAAGTAGTAAATCACTTCCAAATTTTATATTGTCTTTCATCTATGCAAATATCTAACTGTAAAAGTAACTTAATTTTTTTTCTTAATGACAATTGGCAACATACCCAAAAAACCCTCCAACAATTTTTACATTTCCCATCTATCTTTGGTTTTTGGTGAAAAACTGGGCTGTGCTCTGAAGTGTTTTATACCAGCAGTTAAATACAGTTTCAAAATGCTCTTATGAACCTTAATTCTACATTGATGTTGCATCAAAAGATGTACTGCTATTTTTGGCACATAATTGCAATTTTTTTTTTCCTACATGAAAGGTGCCTATGACTTTCTTAAGCAGAAAGGCAATTAAAAAAAGTAAATACAGTATTTAAAGTTATATATATTGACAGAGTGCAAACAAGAGATCAATGGCAGAATTTACTTTGACTAAAAGACAAGAATTCCAAGCCAAAAAGGCATAACAGAGATGACTCAAGAACGAGAAGTATTTTATTATTAACTTTTGATTACCCAGAACACCTCACATTGAAAAGCCTGAAGACAAATATGCACACACAAGTCAGAAGACTTCAGAAGATCAGAGTGATTTTCAGAAGATAAGCAAGGGCGACCCTATTAACAGCTTACATATTAAAAGCCTACGTATATGCGGCTAACTGTCCTTCCAGATAGCAAGTTTAAAACAATTTGGCATTTAGCCCTTTCCCCCAAGAAGTACAGATGATGACTGAGTGACTTGAATAATTTGGCTCAACTCACTTATCTTACTCTCCTTGGCTACCTAGTCATTTTGGTTATGCCAGCCAGCAGGCAAGTTCAGGGTCGGTTGCACAGAGTTAGGAAAATTTGTCTATACTGTGGTTTAACCCCAGATAGTAACTAATCACTTTGAGACTTTAGGTGTTTTGAAGTTTCAAAAATAGTGACATTTTTACTTTCATATGCAGGCACAATAAGTAAAAGAAAAATTCTGAAAATAAAACATCTGAAAATTCGAATTTAAGAAACTGTATTCACTATGCCAACTCTTCTCAAAAATAGGAGGATACTGATTTCTAACAAAATTACTTTAGCACGGCATCTGTCTTGTTAAAGACAGTCATGCTGTTTAAAGAGTATTCGTCACTGTTAGAAGAACATTTCGAATGAGTTATCAATGGAGAACCTCTTAAGTTAATTAAGTGCTACCAAAAGACACCAGGGCTGTGTACTGGACAATACAGCACCAGATTGATTTAATTATCTACAATACTACACTAAAATTCACCTAAACACTTAACAGACTTACTCAGATGAGACCCAAGAACTGTTGTATGTGGTGTCAGAGGATAGTTATTAGGAAGTTCCCCCAAGGCATCCTTTTGCAGCTGAAAGGGAAGGGCTATTAGAAACCACCAACTTCACTATGTCTGTAGGATTACATGCAAAATTTCTTCCAAGGGCTGCGCCATCTGCTTTCACACCTCGACTTTTCAAGTGCCTTTAAACCTGGTCTTTCATGCACTAAATCACTCCCTTCAATTTGAAACCCAGCATTTTATTTCTCCTCATAAATGATTCTTATTATTTTTCTTCTTATGATTTATGGCCTAGCTCAAAAGCAGAGTGAAATGAATACTCAAGCAGCCTGAGCATTCTGCCTCTGGAAATGTCTTTTGCCAAACAGACTGCCCTCCATTTTCACATGTAAGATTTTGTTTATTTCATTTTTCTTTTTAAACATTTACAGTTCTTCAACAACATGCACCAGCTATCAGGAGCGAACGTGGAAGCAATCCTTCTGAATTCCTTCTCCACCACCCTAGCCAGAGATAATTGAAAGAACAGATGCAACAGCTTTGTGATTATCTAGACTTTCCCATGAAAACAAAACCAAAACCTTTTCAACAAAAATCCTGGCTTCTTCAGCAAAACCTTTCATCATCATCATTAAAAAAGTTTTGAGTACTTATGAGAAGCTAACAAATGACAGCTCATAATCCCCATCTGTAACACCAGAGGCCAGGTACTGCAAAGACAAGGCAGGTGCAAATTTTGGTATTCCCATAGTACTTATTATCTATCCCTTTTTAGAAACAAAGGGATTTTTATTAACACCACTACCAATACCCCACATTAATCTTTTCACAAGCAAACTCTTACCCTGAAGCTACTATACAGTATTATTACTCTGTCAAGAATATTTCTGCTGAATTTAAAGAGGTGCATCCACCAGTCTGTGGAGTTAGATTATGCAGTCAGTCCTCTACAGAAGCTGCTCCCCAACTGATGTAATCTCAAATGTCTAGAGCTGCACCCATCATTCCATTTTTTCCATGCAATTCTACTGTTCCTAAGAGCCTTTCAGATGGGGACCATATGTTAAAAAAATAGAGAAGTTGCACTGAGTAACTCTGTTCTGTCCCAAATCTTTCCTTCCGTTCCTGTTTTCATCTTTTCCTACTAGAAAAACAGTAAGAAAAATTATCACAGTACACACCACTCTAATTAGTTACTGCCTGTTTTGTTGGGGTGAGGCAATGGATAGGACTGCAGCATGTCTAAGATGTTAATAATGGATGGGGATACAACATGAACGCAGCTAAAATAGCATAACTGAAAATTACAGTGCTGCCTGAAACCTAGTATCAAATGTACATTTGCTTACCTTTTTTCCACTAGCAAGCATGTTAGACACAACGTCTCAGTATTTGAAAGCACAAAAAATCTAGGACTGTGCCAGTTACACAGGGGATTACTTTGAGAATGGGACAGAGTCACTTTGCTTTGGAATTTGTAGAGAAGCCATCATCGTGCTTTCTCAAAAAGCTGTGAATGACATGTTGATCCTGGAAATTGGAAAAGGGATAGTCAACTAGACAATTATGTAATACTTAAAACATAAAAAATAAAGAAAAAGGTAGTCAAAAACCCCCAACAACAAAACAACCCGGTGGAGCTAAAGGGACCTGCGAGAATAGGAAGGCAGTTGTGTTTTTTTCTTGATTTTTTGGGGGGGTTGGGAGAGTGGTTTGGGGTTTTTTTTAACCAAACATATCGGGAAAAGTAGCGTAGATAACATTTAGTAGAAGACTAAATAAAAAAAGAAATCACACACAAGTAGCTGAGACGCTGCACTCTTTAGATATGATCAATAAGATTGAATAAATAAATTGGGACCATGACTGCAAAATAATTTTAAAAGATTAGAGGAACATTTGGACATCGTTGTGGAATATTTCTGTTGAGGTAGCATCCGACTGCTCCAATTACATAGATCAGTGAGTTTAGAGATAGAGAGTGACACATTTTTATATACGTACATATCCCTCTCAAGTAAAAAAGTTATTTGAAATTCCTTTGAAATTTCTTTTCTACGAGGTGTCTATACAACTGGATTTTAGCAAAGGATGTTGCGAAGGCATGAAGTTTACCTAGGTTCAAGGGGTACATGGACAAGTATTTGCAAGGAACTTCTGTTACAGATTGCTAAATAAACAAAGGACACAGGCTCAGGGAATCCCCCTTTTCTGCAGAAGACAGCTGGTAAGTGGGGTAGTACAGGAGGGGCGAAGAATCACATCTGCTTGACCTCCTGCTAGTGCTCCCTGCCATCCATTTATGACCATCACTGGTTGCAGGCTCCTGGGATAGACCACCTTGGGTTTTATTCAAGGCAACCTAACATTTGGCAAACTGAGAAGGCAATTTGAAAGGCTTAGAAACTCGACAGTACTGCTAACTCTGTTGAATAATAAATTTTCAAATTCACATGCCAATTTCTGTAACACATATTAGACACTTTATTACCACTGACTGATAAAAACAGCTTGATCTGATTCTCATTCATTTGTAAAGAACAGTTTTAGAAGTGAGATTTTGAGAAGGAAGAGAGAATCTCTTTGAAGACCAGTTAAAGGAAAGTTGGTACAAGTAGAGAATGACATATTTAAAGCTAATATTTATAGTTGCTACAGAGTGGCAATATTATTCTTTTGCTAATTTCTTCCGTGTAATTGCTCTCATTAGGTCTAATTTAGTTGTTCATGAATGAACTTGTTGAAAAAAAAAAAAAAACACACAAAAGACTCAAATGCTACTTGAAAAAAAAGTTTATCAGTTAGTATAATGGTAACCATAACATTAAGTAAAAAACTCACAATCTGCAATGTCCTTCAAATTCTGATGTCAAAGTGCAATAAAAGATATTTACGTATGTTTAAATCTTGAGTTTTGACATTTAACTGTATTTTACTATAAGGATACGCTTTCATAGTGATGACTCTCAGAATATTCTCAGAACTACAAATTTAAAATGTAATGTTTGACAGTTATTTTCATTAATGATGCTTATTAGCAGGTGTAAACTCCAATGTCTATTAAGTCAAGTGGAACGACAAAAGTAACACCAAAGGTAACTGCTGTGGTAATCAACAAGGCTGGTAATTCACCGCAGTCCACATTCCCCATGTACTGTGTATTCTCTTCCTTGCATTATTAATGCAGACTGGGTTTTCCACATTACTATCTTTCCTGGATTTGTATGCAGTTTTGTGGGGGTGGGTTTTGGGTTTTTTGGGTTTTTTTGTTTTGTTTTTTTTTTTCTATTTTCTCATAACTTGGCAAAATGTATTTCTTTCAGATTGTTCCCAAACATAAATAATGTTACTAAAGATCCCACATACACCAGGCCAGACCATTCCCAGAGTCATGACATTCCAGGATTACAGGATAATTTTGAAATTGTTCAAAACAAGACAAAACCACTCTTCTTTCTATCTTCAGCTTCTCTTGTAGACTTTTTGAAAGCAACAGAGCACACAACATTCAAGCTTATATATGCAAGATTTGTTGCAGAACACTATTGTAGTAGATAGTCTTATAGTAAATGATAGACTATGTAAAAGTAATACACATTTTCAAATTAAATAAATAAACTTCTGGTAGAAGTGCTATGAGGCACACTAATGAAGTTTCCAAATAATAAGAGTCCCTGATGATATAAATGTTTATCACTAAATGGAAACCTAGTAAAAGCCTTTATTCACTTTTTAGGGCATTTAAAGAGCTTGACCATTGTTTGCGCTACTGAATCATCCTACTATCTGCTTTCATGTGGGATGAGGGTTAATATGCGATCAAAGACATAAATTAGGTAAAGGAGTAAAAAGGGCTGCTGTTTTTCCTTGAGAGTTACAGTATCTCATCTCTTGTTTATGGCAATAATTTCTGCTTGAAACAGGTTGCCAGAGTGATCTAGCTGGTACATAATGTTATTAATGACTAAACAGAAAGCAGTTTTCACAAGCTTTTCTTCCTCTCATTTGTTTTGATTTCCCCTCAATAGTGTCTTTCAAAAATACAATTTTAAGACTTAAGTAAATGCTCCAGAACCAGAATCAATTATGTTACTTGTTGAATACTCATGAAATTTTCAGCAAGTAATTCTGCTGAAGTTGTTGAATAGAAACAAACAAAGCATGACATTTGAGGTGTGGCAACATAATGGCATTTAATTTGAAATTATTGTTACTTGTTTAGAAATAAGAAAAACAGCTGATTTTTTACATCTTTTGCCACAGTGAAACTGGGTGAGATATGCAATAAATTTCCAAAATCAATTAATTTAAATCTTAGTCAAACATAAAATTAACTTGTAAAATAAATACAAAAAAAAATGTCCCAGAAAACAAAATTACTTTGTCCTACAAATAGTCAATGAAACTTTTTTGTGATTCTTTTCAGCCTAAGCCACTGTAAAACTACCACAGCAAAATACAAAAGAGAAATGTTATATACTAGATAGAAACTACATTCAAATTTTGGCCAGAGGGAAAGGAACCTGGTCCTTCAGAGTACAAAACTTGCTATCGTGTAAGTATATTTAATCCTTTTAAGAACTAAATGACAACCAATTTGGCTCAAAATGTCTCTTTTCCTTATAGAGTCTCAAAAAATTCACAGTGACATCTCAGTTTGGGTATGTCAAGGACACACTTCATGGACTTCTGTGCAGGCCCACAATTTTGCTAGATTCATTTCTAACCCTGTCTCTCTGAGATTCCACTTCACATACACAGATTTTAAATTTTTTTATGACATACATAAGACAAAGTAACAGTCACAGGAAAATGAGATGTTATGATTTGATTAGCAAATATCCTTCAGACTTTCTTTCTGCTTCAAAGGGTTTTTTTTCCCCCTTTCATTTTATTCCCATGGACAACAGATGTCCTTGGTTTTATACTTTTTGTAGTTCTTTGATTAACCTGAAGCATGTCACTACTATCTATGTATTTTGGGGTGATCTTTACTGTCTCATTTAAGAAAATTAAAAGAAATTTCTCTTTAGACCTCAAGCACAAATTTAATGCAAAATGAAAACTTCAATGAAAGAATTAGTCAAAAAATCTCTGTGATTTAAAATGAACACACACACCAAAAAAATGGAATGACTGAATTTGCATACTGGAATATCTTTAGGAGTTTGTTGATTTATCTGGGCTTAGGTTTCACTATACCTAATCACTGGAAACTCTGAACACAGAGTTTTTGTTTAAGAATCACATGAAGGATTTTCACAGTCCTTTTTCACTTCATGAAGCATTGCAAAGACTAAATAACACTTATACACTCTCCTGCTGCTTCACACCCCCTTGGCTTAAACAACCCTGAAATCATGTTATTTCCAAAATCTTTTGATTTCTTCTAAAGAGAGTGTATAAAAACCTTTTTTTAGGAGATCAGTAATGTCCTTTAGGATGTTTCTGGACGGATTTTCAGTTATAGCAGCCAAAGTTAAGCCTCTCTTGAGCTTTGGTACTGAAATGCGAGATACACACCTGATATCTGTGAAATTTGTGGACTTTTGAAATTCAGGAAGGGAATGCTAAGTAAGAGCTTTCCTGTCTCTGTTCTATTAGTATGGTCTTTTTCTATTAGTATTTAAATTTTATTTGCTTTTCCATTAAACAAGCTTAATTAAAAAGGTTCCACAAATAAAATTAACATGCTCAACTCTAAAAGAGTAAAACTTAGTCAAATTGGACGAAATAAAAGAACAATTATTAGACAGCTCTAAACATATTGTCTACACAGTGTTAAATTTGATCTTCATTACTGTTAATAGCAAGAGCACTTCTAAGAGCATCTCTGGATCAAAATCCAGGTAGCCATACAGGTACTGCACCAAAAATGACAGAACACCTGCCAATTCACTTTTAAACCAGGTCAGTCTTTGAGTAGCTTCTTGGATTTTCCTCTTCATGTTCACTTGCATAGAAGAGGGTTAAGTCTGTTCTTTGCAAAGATCTTTGGCATGATCTTTGATGACAAATGACATGCTACCATATGCCAAAAACTAAGGGGAATACAGTCACCCTCGGCTTCAACTTTAACTGGAGGTGCTTTGTTCTGAGTGCCCTGAATAATTAATAACTGCTTTGGCAATCAGTCATGCATTCCTTAATGGCACCTCAGGCATCAAGTATCCCATTCACCCGCTCCCCAAGTAACAATGGACTTTATTACATCAAGTTTTCACTGCCAAACTTGTAACTGACATAATTTAAACTAAACAAGTCACTAGAAAGACTGAAGCCCAAACATATAAGAGTTTATAAGGTTTCCCTCAATTGCTTGTGGCTACTATATGGATTAGAGCTGTAACCAGGGGCAAGTGCAAGGAGGGGAAAAGAAATGAAATATAGGTTGTTTTTGCAATAAAGTTCTAGGAGGGTTTAGGTGGTATAGTGCTGCCAAAAACATGACTTTTAATAAATGCATAGCTGAACAGTCAAAATGCAGAACAACCGCTAAGCAGCCCTTAGCGAATAAAGCAGCTCACCAGTAAGCACAGAGTAAGTGGCAGGGCAGAGCATGAAAAGAGTGGCTCTGAATAACAGCTGTGCTGAAAGTAGCAGAATAATTTTGAAATAACACAAACTACATTTTCTTAGTAAGAGTAAACTTTTTCAACACTTCCTTCCACTTTATGGTATTCCAGATAAAATTAACTTGCAACTACAGAACAGAGGAAAGAAAAGTAGAGTTAGACCAGTTACAATTATAGAAAGTTCTAGATGTAGCCAGAGCACACAATTTAAAATCTAAGAAATTCAAATAATTAAACTGTAATTAGCTAGAATCCGAAGAAAAGCTTCATGTTTTTCTTGGGGAGCATTCTGCTTGTATACAGTACGTGCACTGTTTTTATTCTGCCACAAGAAACCTTTCTAAAAAATGTTGTATCTATTGACGTTGGCACTGCGAGTCCTTTTGAGTGACAAAATCTTAGAAGTAAAGTAGTCTGATCAATAGCCATTCTCCCCCTACTTATTCATTATGTGAAAAGCTGGTTTGAAATATAATATACAAAGTCAAAATACATATATACGATAAATTACAGCAGATTTAAACAAAGCCATTTCTCTTGCTCTTTAAAAGACCTGCAAATGTGTCCGGTGCCCCTCTCTGTGTGTGGCCTTCAAATACAGAAACAAGCTTGCACTGTTTTATTTCAGTTTTGCTTCATTTCTCCCCAAACAATCTCTCATTGCTAGTCTACCAGGCATCTCCCCCTCCCCCTCTTGTCAAAAAATGAGGAAAAAAAAATTAACTGTTTAGGACCAATATATTGAAGTGAATCACTAAGTGAATTGGTTTTGGCTTTGCAAGAAGTACTTAAAATTTACGCACATTCCTAGAGCTCTCATCTTTTTTGCAGGGAGGTAAGAGGGAAGGTAGTGTTGTAAATTTTAGTTTCTTTTGAAATGTTGGATGAGATAGCTTTATAGTTTTAAAGGAAAACACATCTCTTTTTTTTTTTTTTGCATCAGTTTTCGGTCACTTTAGGTACAAGAAACAGGTTAAACCCTGAAACTCAGCAGTATAGACTGCATTTACAATCCGCAGTCTGAAATGTGAAAATGTGAAATTGTATTTTGCATGGCTTACTAAGACAGAATTTTTGATGAAAAAGATCACAGCCTTTTGAAAGAGAAATTTGGAAATTAATTCTTACAAACCAATGAGGAGTTGTTATACTGCACATTTTGGGCCAGTTCTGAATTCCCACACCACGAAGGGAGCTGCTCTTGCTTGGTACATACGTAAGAGATAACATGCTTGGTTTCTAAAACAGTTTGTATGTATACTTCTTATGCTATATGAGCTTTGTTAATGAAGAAAAATGGGGAACTAAAAATGCATTCTATGATGTCAGCTTTGTCTTTCTTTATTGAATAAGTGTAGTAAATATTTTGAAGATTTAAGACTTGTTTTGCAAGTGCTGCTAATTTAAATATCTTAACCAGTTTTCCACATCAAATGTCAAGGAATAAACTCAGTCCAATTGTACAGCATGGCATAAAGATAATTATACATATACTCTGGTATTTTTAGGTGCCTTTGTTTGATCCATTCCACAGGAATTGGATCATATATAAGTCAGATATGTAGCAGGTAAGATGTAATACCAGAGCCACAACAACGAAATTTGGGATCAGCCCACAGATACATCTATTTTGGAATTTTCTTTTACCATTTTCTAATAGTAAACATACTTATTTTACCCTCAGGTGTACAAAAGTTTAAACCTAGCCACATTTCAAGTTAGTTTGGAGACTGATTGACATTTTATTTAATTTCAAAATTTATCATTATCAGGTCATACTATTCTAGTAACAAAAGGGTTTAACTCACAAAAAAGTCAAAATCCAGATGAAACCTTCAATTGCTTTACGAATAGTTCTTAGTTAGGCCTAAATATTTAGAAATACTTATATGAAAGCAACAGAAAACATATATATGTATATGTACACACACACATATTCACTACTACGCTTCACTGACACTTCACTTCTTCTCAGTAACTGAAGTTTTGCAAACGGGGAGAAGAGGCAAAAATGGCAAAAGCAATAAACAAGCCAAATGCATTTTGAGTGAAGCGCATGTCAGTGCGGTTACAACATGGATTCTTTTGATCAATTTTTTTATTGAGCTTGCAGACATTTTCCACCAACCAAATACCACAGACCACAAGACTATTTAGGAGATTCACAAAGGGAATTATGAGGAACTTAACAAAAATACTCCTTACTCTCTTTAAATATGGAATACCTATTCTAAAACAAGTCAATTCCTGTTCTGCTCCACTCTAATGTTTCAGAAGATTATCTCATCCTTTAAAAATCATAAACATTGTTTTTTCTATCAGAGATCTTTCATTTGGTGAAAAAAAGGTAACAAATCTGTTGACAGTGAAAATAGTCACATTTTAGACAATGACTATTCTTTAATACTTGTGATTTAAAAGTGGTAAGAACATTCAAGAGAAATCTAGTTTCCAGGGAAAATGCAGTGGAAAATGAGTATTATGCATTTGCTTTGTCAGTGCTTTGTCGCTATAATAAAACAGTTCAGAAGCATAAGAACTTTTTAGTTTTTGAACTAAGTATAATCATTTGGCTGTGTATGTTTACTAGCAGCTGACGAACAAAAGCGTTAATTTCTTCAATCTTCTTTTGTAACTTCCCAATGCTCTTAAATGTCACGCAGCTGATTCTTATGCTAATTTTTCTTCTTCTCAAAACTAGAAAATTTCTTTTTTTACAGTAGTCTATGAGGAACGCAAACATTTTGCTGAAGTTTCCACACAAACAACTGAGCCCACAACTTCCCAGTCCAACACCATCCAAGAAGAACCACAAGAACACTCAGTTAGTTAAAAAACAGAAACAAAATGTGCAGTTCTGTATGACAGATTGTTCATTATTATCATTATTATTAAGAAAAAAACCGTAATTAATCCTAAGCTATTAAAATATTCTTTTGAGCTACCACTTCAAAGATTTTGTTTTCCTGAAATGTTCCAATCTGAAACATGTTACTTACTGGCATAAGAAGTGTATAATGGATGCAGAATCCAGGTTCAGAAGGAAAATATTCATCAGACACAAATCTTATTCTGATCTGGTTTCCTTTGGAGATTTGTCTGCTTGGCACACTACTGGAACCACACCATCGCCCTAAAACAGTGCCATCACTAGGTTCTTCAACTTCTACAAAGTCATACCTGAACAGAAAAGAAAATCAAATGTTTATTGACTGATAAAATTTCTATAAACTTCCTGCTGCAATCAATAAACTGGCTCGGCAGTTTGCAATTTATTTTTTAGTTGTTGTTTTTTTTTTTTATTTGTTTTTTTCTTTTTAATGTTAAAAGTATGCTACCAAAGCCAGCTATTTTAAACTTAGCTTCCAAGTTGCTGCTGGCTTAAATACATAATAAAATCATGCAGTGAGGTTAAAAAAATAAAAGCAGAGTTAGCATTTTGAAGAGACCCATGAGTATGGTTTTGTTTGTTCCTTTTACGGAAAGCAATTACAACATGTGGGATAGGGTAGAATAAAGTCAGAGAAAATAGATTGAAATTGGTTAAGTGTGGCACAGTAACTCCTAGGGCAATACCACTAGCAGTATCCTGCATGTCACCAGTCAAAGTTCAAGGGCTTTTTGCTACGAAAAACTTGCCCTCTTGTAATACCAGTGGTGAACAAGCTCCTGAAGGTTCAGGTGGCTTAGGGAAACTCAAAATCACACTTTGATTTTCTGCATATCCTAATGAGACATTTGTTGAGCAAAGACCTAGATGCACTGCGTGTCAGAAAGAATCTGATATTTTGGTAATATTGACAAGAGAGATACGGATCGGGAGCTTTGAGAGAATGAAACTTATTAAGTTTGATTTCTTTTCATTGGTTTTTAACATGTGGCCTGGGTATCCCTGGGGATCTGTGAACAACTTCAAATAGGTCCATGAAAGGTAACTACGTAACCCCAGTCAATTGTCATCAATAAGCCACACAAAGTCCCCGCTTCCACTGGAAAATGTTTAGAGGGTTCCCAAGTCATAAAACCGTTGAAAGCCACTGCTCTAGAAGGTAGGTCTGGTTTCAGTGCTTTAACCTGTTTCATGTCAGCTCCCCTGCTGCCCACTGACAGAGTAAATACTGAGCATTTCAGCTGGGTTTCCCTGGCTGCAGCCTAAAACCCTCCGAGGCCCAGCAGCAGCACGGTCCAGTGGTTCAGGAAAGTGAGAGTGCATCAGTTAAAGCCCAGCAAACATTTGGAAGCTCACAGTTGTAGCTTTTCGAGTCACTGTTTTACTTTTAAACCACAACTTGTATTCTAAGCACAAGCATAACATGCCTCTGAGAAAGTTTCAAGATTTCTGATATTTTTACATTTTCTTACATGTGTAGTCCTATACTAAATCAGATTCACATAAATCTAAATTGGTAAATAGCACTGAAACCTTTCCAAGATGATAACAAATACTCATATTTTAAAAAAAACATGCACACAACATTCTACCAAATATGCCAAGCAATATTTAATGTGAAAATTATTACCTCATAAACATTTTCTACTAAAGCTTTTTCTGGATTTTTTTTTTCAGTAAAGCTAATCTTTATAATGATTCCCAGTTCCCTAGTTAGACAGCAGGCAATAAATTCTTGTGTTGCATGTTTGTGCAAGACTGACTTGCACATTTATTATCTCCATTTAAAGGACCAGTATTTTTTCCACTTAATTAAAAATGAATGCAATGAATATGCTCATTAACTGTGTCCAAAATCCATTACTGCCATGTACCACAGTTTTAAATCTTTATTGAACTTATGATACTAATTACTTTATCACCATCTTTTTTTCCCTCTCAAACACTAATTCCTTTAACTGATCCACCGGTGTTTTTACTTTATGATCAGGTATACAACGCATTACAAAGGCAATGTGTACATTAACTGTACTAAGAGTTTAGGGCTCAACACATTTATCAAATTGATTTTTCTTTTAGTTAAGAACATGAAATAAATATCTACTTTTCTGATTTGTAAAGAATGAATAAGTTAATTGTATGTATTGACTTAAGCTTAGGATGTCTGGGGGTCAGGTAGAGTATAGATGTTAATGCTTCTACGTAACTTACAGAGTACTTTCTATTGCACTCTTTGGTCTCCTGGTACCCCTGAAGAAAAAGAGAAATTCAAGTTTCACGGTTTAAATTCTAGACCCTTAAAATAAATGCTAATTAGTTCCATTAGTTGAGAAGTGAAATAGAGGGAAAAAAGTATGCTGAAAAACCCAAATAAAATTTTTGATATACATGACAGATCCAGACAATACTTTTTCTCAGGGAGATTCTTCTATATTCAATTATTTTCTCCTTGATCTTTGTAAGTCATATTTCTAAACAAGTTGTCATTTCTAATAAAAAAAAAAAATTCTGATTTTTCTGTGTGTTATCAGTGTTACCTTCATTGCGAGGTTTCTCAATCACCCTCCCCCAACCCAAATACCAGTCTTATCATCAGAAATCTACTTGTTTCCAAGAGATCAATCTGGAAACACTCTAATCATTATATAGCACTCCCTAGTACTGAACTGTTGTGTGCACAATTACCAATATCACTGTTTAAGGTATTTACTAAAACCTATTTTATAAGCCAATTCGACATAACTTTCTCATGGCAACATGGTACAGTACATACAGCACAGTTTATAATGATTACTCCCTTTCTGTAATACCTCCCTCAGGACCTATAGAGGATTTCTGTTTTTATGTCCAACAAATCAGCCTGGTGCTGTAGTCAAAAATTTCTGTTTTCAAAAACAAATATATGGGATATGTGTATTGGCTTCTGACTGCTGAACACAGATGTAGGTGTAGCTATCAGCACAATATCGGTATTTCATCAGCACCAAGGGGAATATTTAGATTTTCTGTCTATATCAATAGAAAAAAGTGCCTCGCATATTTCCTGGATGTAATGATATCTTTAGCCAATAACTTTATTTCTTTAATTTAATTTTCTTTAATCCCTCCCATTGCACATCAGGAAGTCTGAACTTGCTGTGAAAAGTAACAAAACAAAGTGGTTCAAATGCTTCAGCATTTACAAGTCTGTGTTACATAATACTGCAGCTTCATGTCACAGGGCTAAAGGGTAGCAGGGACAACAGTATAGCCATCCAGAATTATTTCTCCATCTAGATAAATTTGTACTTGAAATGCAAGAAAACTGGGATAAATAATCAAAAACTGAGAAGCTATTTTCCATCTACAGCAGAGTAGAACATGTTAAAAGGCACATCCAACCAAACAAAGAATCCTTCTTTTTTGTGCAGTGTTCAAAGGAGAAAACACAACCCTCTTTGACAAGGACTAAAGAAACGCTCCGGTGCTGTATCTATGTTCAATACATTATTCAAACATTACTAAGTAAAATTTATGACAAAGAGGTAGTCCAGTCTCCTCTCCTGGGATGAGAGAAGCTTTTGCCTTTAGTCATGATGCCCACAATGCCTTTCCTTACACTTGTTGCAGAACATGTATTCCTTTTCCCTATGGCCTAGGTGCCTCAGGCCGCGTATTAAATTAGCAACCTGAATAAAGACAATTTATTGGAAAAGAGCAAGGAAGCAATGTAAGTGACACTAAACTTCAATGTCTTTCGAACCAGGAAATGTACTTTTCAATGGAAAGGTTTTCCTCTCCTTTCTCTATTTTTTCTGTGGTTTACACTGTCATTTGCTAAACATATTCTGACAGGCTGTTTACCTTGGCTTGCAGTTTTGTGACCTTTTTGTGGCTTCCCTCTGCCTTTGGAATTCCACAAATATATCAATGAATGTAAGAAGCAGAAAGCCAAGAGGTAGAACACTTTGTCATATCAACGATGTTGGACCTTCCATCTTTATACAGACCTGTGCTAGGCAAAAATCTAGTACACCTATTAAGACAGCTTGTGAGAGATTAAATATATTTTTCCTTCCTCCTTTGACAAGAAGCCATTTCAATTTTATTTTTTTTTTCAAATGAAGAAATAGGAAGTTGATAACAATCCCTGTCTTTTTTTTGACAGTGTCCTGTGGGACCCTGTTATATTTCTATTTCAACTTGTTTTAAAGCGCATAGAAATCCAAGGTCTTTTTGGTGCTGGCACAGCACTCCAAAATATCTACTTTAACTGCACACCAAAAGCATTCAAGGTCCCCTGGCAGTTCACCAGACAAACTGTTACTGAATAGAACTTAGATGGTTTATATTTGGACAGCTTCAATTTTGGAAACATTGGAAATTACTAAAAACTGTCATTATGAAAATATCATTTTGATCTTTTTCTAAAGGAAAAGGGAAGTAAGGCCAAATGTTTAGCTTGAAGATATTTTCTTCAAAGCTTGTCTACTTCATTTGCAATAAATTCAAGAGACCTCCTCCAGTCAACCCAGCTCTCCAGTAATTCTCTGATGGGCAGATTCACATTTACTTGCGTAGAAAGGGGAACACTGAAACACGACAGAAGTACGCAAATCCATGGTATCTAATGGCAGACCCAATCTGTTTAACCAGCCTTGTTATTCCCCGTAAGTCAACGTGCTGTGCAGAGTCCAGCAAAGACACATGGCAGGACAAGGGGAATGCAAAACTTATGACAAAGGGCTTGGGGAAAATGGGAGGAATCCAAGAAGGAAGAAAGCAGAAGACAAGAGAGCTGCATGCTGCCTTAAAGAAATAAAAGTGGATTTCAGGCAAACTATAAAACCTTTAGATGTATCAACGGTTGTAAAAAGAAGAGTGTAAGTGCACCGTTCATTCAATAGGTGGAGAACTCTCTTCTTTTCTATTACCAATACTGCCCCTCACTGGGACTAAAGTAAGTTTTCCTCAAAGACCAAGGCACACAGTTACAAGGATCTTCATGTGTGATGAAAATCAAAATGATACAAAAATTTTACAATTGGTAATAATGAAACTGCAGGTACTCGTGCACTAATTAATTTATTTGCTTTTCAATTATTTTGCTATCTCAAACCAGCAGCAGCGCATATCAGTAAAAGTTAGCTATTAGTAACTCCACTTGCCAGCTGACGGCAGAGCAAAAGCTTGCATGATACAGACAATAAATTCCTGGAAGAAGGGAAGGGAGAAGGGAGAAGACACCTTGCCTGCAGTGGCGACCCTGTGGCAGGTCCAAAAAATGCAGGGTAGAAGTTCAGTAAAACTGATTTTGCTCAACATTATGAGAAAAATTTAACTGGGACTACTTTGAGTGACAATAAAGACAGAATTCTGGAAGAAAACTGTTTTTAGAAGACTACCTGATATGAAGTGTTAAAATATTCTCTCTGGATTTTTTCTTTCCCAAAGGAAGTTCTGAAAAAAATTGCCCAGAATCATTTGACTTCAGTTCCTGAGGCTCACAGTATTGGGCAATGCATCCCTAGTATTCATCCTCTTTAGCGGGACTTGGCAGTGCCTTCCACTGTAAGAGGAAACTCCTTTGGATACCATTACAGATTCTTCAACAATTGAAAAAAGAGTTATGTTCTACAATGTCTGTCATGCTTGATGTTTTAACCTTAAACAAAAAAAGAAGAAAAAAGAAAAGAGGATGGAACACCAATGATTCGAAATGAAATAAATTTCCATAGTAGTACCTGTATCTGCTGATCCTACAGATAACTGCGTTTTAACAGTCACTGGAAAGAAACAGCATACTCAGATATAATCCAAATAAATAACTGATGAGGTCAGGTTTTTTGTACTCAGAAAATGATGTTTAATTATACACAAATATCACTTTCAGCAATAGATATCACTTCCAGCCAATATTGCAAATGAGCATAAAAAACCCAGATATCCTGCCATGTCTACATTTTTCCATGAAATAAAGATACTCAAGGTATAAACAGAGAACATTTCTAACTACCATTCACCAAATATGGGTGGTAGTCTCTGTGCCAACCCACTTTGGATACATCTATTTCAGAATATGCAGTACTGTACATTAAGAACTGCCTTATGGAAACACAGATTCATTCACAAATGTTAGATGGTTGCCATGGTTTTCTCTATTTAATCTTTCCTCGCAGTGATTGGTAACAGCCTGAGGCTTCTAACACAACCGCACAACTTTCTCTGTATTCCTACCTTGTTATTTAGGATACATTAAAAAAAAAGTTTAATCCTTAGATTTCAATTTTCTTCCCCTTCATTCACTGTCAGCCACTTTGATCATAAATACGCATTTACAATACTGCAAGTGAAAGGGAAAAAGAAGACAGATTTCAAACCCCATATTCTACTTTTCAAACATTGGAACACTTTTCATGAAAAGAAAAGGATGCTCTGGTTGTTTGGTTTAAAGAAATTAACTTCTGTATTACCACTCTCTAGTCTATCAGAAAACATATTTCCATTTTCTGTGCATCTGCTGAATATTTGAGGCATCATGTGAAACTGAGACATGTACATTTTGTGTAGTAGCTTTTGTTGCCTGGTGAACTAGAGTCAAAGCACTTTATGCAAAAACAACTCCAAAGAAATGCATCTCCTCCCCCTCCTTTGTATCAAAAGCTTTTTTCCCTGCCAACTGATAAACTGAGTATTGCTGAAAATATCTTTTCCCTGATGACTTGTAAATTGGCACACAAACACATCTAGGAAATAAATCATCATGTCGGGTATCTAGGCGCACAGGTAAATACTTAAGGATCTCCATCTTAAACACATGAATATACTGTAGTCTCTGAAGGTAACTTCTTCCTTGTGGGGAGAAAGGGGCATTAACTTTTCCAAAAGAACGGGAAATTGTAAACTAGCTACATTGAAAAATGTACTTCAGGCTCTAAATCAAAACAATTCTATATTCAGACAGCAACGCTATAATTATTTATGCATATAAATGTTAAACTACTGATCAGTTTAATCAGTTAAACTACTGATAAGGATAAAGCATGTAAGTATGCATTTTCACAGGAACAGAGCAACCACAGAATTCAGCCCTAGATAACCTGTGCTGTGAATTAATTTATACTGGTATAAGTTCTGTTGAGACATTATTTCAAGCACTTAAATAAAAATCTTAGAGAAAGAGACAGTATAATCCTACTGATCAAAAGCGGAGGTAAGAAGGAAAGAAGATGGTTTCCCAAACTCCTCCTTTTAAAAGGCTGATTGCCAAATTTCTTAGAAGCTGCCTATACTTATCTTCTTTGTATCAAAGAATGGTAGGTATTCCCAGTGGCAGTCGGGTTAAGAAACACGCTTAGCTCTCTTTAAATAAGGATTAAGTTTGTCCTGAAAATGGCATGTTATGAGTAGAACGGAGATACAAACCGAAAAAGTACATGAAATTTCATATCAGCAGTACCATTACTATACCATTACTATATATCAAAGAAAAAGATGAATTTGGGAAAAGTGGAGAGCCTGGAAAAATGCATACTAACACGTGAATCGGCTTGCAAATGATGCCTCAGTCCATTTACTTACCTGGGCCTTCATCTCAAAATCCAAAGGAAGAGGATCCATGGGGAATAATTCTCCATGAGTTTCCATCGTTCAGGGTTACTACGCTATGCTTACCTTTTTCCCATTTGACTATAGATTCTCCTGTAGCCATATGAAATGCAGTGAGTAGAAAAGATTTTTCCAAAAAACTAAGAAGTCATTTGGAAACGTTATTTTTCAAGGACTTGAAAATGGATAACATCTACATGAAATATTTTCCTGTACTCTTTCACCTCCAAACTGTCTGCTTTCTGCTACTGACTTCATGTGTGGACTAAAGACTTCTTTAGCATCCTGCGCAAGTTATCAATTGAAATAATAATTTATGTAACAAAACTGGTAGTAGGACAGAGTATTGTTATTGTGCTGCACACTAGTACTTCCATTCTTCATCTCCCATGCCCCCAAAGGAACATCTGTACAATTTATTATTATTATTATCTACGTATGGTACAAAACCATATGGAAATGACCATGAGAATTCAGGGTCTTACTGCACTGGGCACTATACTCTCTAAATCACATTTCCTTTCACAAAGAGGCAGCCTATTGCCCTCAGACAGTGTGCCAGCTCAATATCCTACAGTAGTACACTCTCCAGTCTTAGGAGAATGAAATGTCTTACCAGCTTTTTCCCAGTCCTTCTCTGTAAACTCTGGTATATTTTATCTTGGGAATTACAGCAATCATAATAAATCACATGTTCCCACTCTACAGACCAATATTTTGTACAAAACCAAAAACCTTATGGGAGCTCAGCGTTCATACCAACAGCCAAGGTTGTAAAGCATACTTTCTAATCTAATATAAAATTCCTATGTCTACTCACACTGTTCACAGTGGTCAGTGTATCTGTTTCAGCTTCTGCTAATCCATAATTATGCTTTCACCATTGGTTTTCAAGCAACATTTAAAATATTTATTCTAGTACCTCAAATGGTAATTTTTTCTTTATGCACAGTCCTTATATCCTGGAATGTAGCTATGGTTCCACTCAGCAACATGAAAACTACTGGCTAAGCAATTTCCTAACAATATTCAAAAGAATATTTAGAAAAGAAAAAAAAAAATAAATCCTGAAGCGCATTCTTAGCATGTGAAGATTCCCCCAGGGCAGTGCAGGCAGCACCCCTTCCCCTCAAGCACCCTCTGATGATACAGCAGCATTACGCAACTGGTCAGGTTTCCTCTCTTCCTTTTCCCTCCCTCCTGCCTACCTCTATGGAGATTGGGGCTCTATCTATGTTTATTTAAATGAAAACGCTTTTATTTCTTCAGTTCAGTGATACAATAACAAATGATCTCTTGGCTGCTACAATACCACAGAGGATTTACCAACCCAGGGCAGACCATTTGTCATGAAGTCCAATATCCTGCTTCAGGACAGGCTAGTAATTGCTGCTTGAACAGAAAGTGAAAAATCCCTATAACGTAACTGAGCAGTCGTGTAACACTGCATGAGGGAGAAAAAAATGCATTTCCAGCCCTAGCAGATCAGTTTTCACCTAGAGAGTATAAGGAGTTTCCTCTCACTTCAGTTTACCAAGTTATAAGTTAATGGTCATAAAATCATGCAGACCCATTTTTATCCCAGCCACAGCATATGAATCAAAGGCTAGTCTGAAACAGTACTTTTTCATAATTGCTGCTAGTTTACTGGTCTCCCTGTTAGAAAAGGAAAAAATCTATTTATTTTACCTTATAAAATCCCTAGGAAACTCCTACATGACCATCTGACCTTTTTTATAATAAGTAATCTTCCCTTTTGCAGTTTCTCATGCGCATGCGTCTTTCTCAGATATCCTGATGATCAGATGGGTAATGTAAATTGCATTACATTTCACTTCTACTTTATCCTAATGGAGGATTTGTCTGACTGACAATATTCGCTGGTAATGTTATCTAACTACAATCTCATGTGAGCAATGTACTTTGTTAAAAGTGTTGATGACACACATGAAGAAGCAACCACAGCATCTAGTGAGAGGGAGAAGGGAAAGGAAGGAGACAAGGGGAGGAAGAGAAAAAAGAAAAGCTGCCTAACAGGTGAAGAAACACAACTGTCCGTCTAGGAATAGGACAGTTGGTATGTCTGCTATTCCTGCTGATTAAACAGGAGAAAGCTGCTGCTTATAAGCCTGACGGTGAGCCTGTAGGCTTAACTGTACTTAGACTTTCAGTAACCAGAAAACATCGGGGAGAGGGTGCATGCTATGTATAAACTGGAATATATAGACACTACACAGGGTAACTTTGGATTACACTGCTGGGCCTGCTTTTGCAGCTCACATTTCTCTTGACATCAGGACTCAATAGAGCCACACCAGAAGCCACAAATCTGTCTACATCCCTGAGTTCAGGTGGTGACAGCCCACAGAGTGTTTTTGTGCCCACCTATAATACAGGTTTACTTTTATCTTTTAGTAAGCAGTGGGGTAGGAGCAGGGGAAGTCCATCAGTATCAACTGTTCCCAGAGTACCCTAGGCAGAGCAAGACCCAGTAGCACCACACTCACTTTCAAAAAAAAAACAAAAAAACAAACCCACCAACTTCAGTCTACACTATTAGAAACACAGCCAACTATGGTAACATGAAACAATTTTAGAAGCAATAAATTAGGGTTAGGACCGTTTACAAAAATATTTTGATACTGTGGATATAGTTTGCTTTATTGAAACAGCTCACTTGAGATTGAGAGGACCAGGAAGGAATTTTAAGGAGCCTAATATGTTTTTTAAGTCAGTAAGTGTAGTCTCTGGTGTGAAAAAGGAGTAAGGGATTATGTCAACTGCCCACTCATCGGCAATCACTCTCCTAACATTCATCTGGACTGTGAAAATAGATTTTAAATTACTTGTGAAATAATATCCATTATAGTGTCCCCTTGTAACAGTGTGTACTAAAAATGAATGCTGGATTTACTGTAAAGGCAGGAAAAGCTGGTGGGCAAGAATGCAGTGATATCCTGTTAATTTGTACAGCATGTCCTTCTGATCACATTATGTAGGCTATGCTGTCCTTCCGCTCCACACAGAGAAGCATCTCCTTCCCTTTCTCATGTTGTACTCTGACTTGCTTAGAGAGTACAATTTTGCAGCTATAAACCCTTTCTGCAGAATTGAATTTACTCTTTTTTGAAGCTTAAGAAATGTGTGTTACAGAGTAGTCTTGATTATAGTTGTACCGCATTTTGGTTTTCCAATTTTTTATCTTTTGTTTTGTCACATTTACAAAACTGTTATCATGAGAATAGTATTAAGCAACCTATAGTAAGCAGCAGAGAACCCAAAGGAACTTGTGTACTTCTGGATGCCGTACAAACCTCTGCCACAGTGTGAACTATGGACAGTAGCTAAACCAGCAGAATGGGACCAGCTGAAAGATGAGCTAAAGTTTGAACTATTTGGTAATCAAAGAGCTGTTTTTTTCTGGAACCATGGGAAAACCAAAAGAGCGAGCTTTCTTAAAAAAAATAAAATAAAAAAATACAATGAACAACGCTTTTGTTCAATAAAATCAGAATAGAAAGGAAACAGATCCAGTTAGTTCTTTGATGTGAAAAACCACTCTTTTTTCTTCAAAATATAGGAAAGCAGGCTACAGGAGCGTATTGGACTCTTCTGCATTCATTATATTGAAATAATATTGTTGCAAAGGAAATCACATGAAAGAAATAACCTTTGTAGTATTAATCTTTTCCCTTTCTATGTAAAATAACAACTTTTAGGACCCTGGACCCAAACTAATCTAAAAATTCTTAAAAATTTTATCCCCATTCCCCACTCTCATCCTCAATTTAAATACATTGGGCACTTAAATATCTCTTGAAATGGTATCACTATTCAGTTCTCTTGCAAATAGATTGTGCAATTAAAAAGCAAAACAAAAAAAAAACCAGCTCCACAAACACCAGAATCTGTGACTCCATCAGCTGCCTTAACATGAGTTTTATGGCATTTTCTACACACTGCTCCTCAAATGTCACCTTCCTGCCACCAGTCAAACAGTCCCTAACAGTGACTTCAGCTTAAATTAGCTATTTCATAATGATTCTTCCCTATCAGTATTTCAATTAATCTAAGGCACTTGAATGCTAGAACTCATCCCAGCCCTTTAAATTATATGACTCCCTTTCAGACTTTGAATATAAATGATTAGCAAGTAACTTATGTGTTGGGAGGAAACGTAAAAAAGAAATTATGTTTGAGGAATGAGCGTTCATATGCTTTTTATAATTCCATATATTAATGGAATCAATCCTGTCCAAATGGATCCGACTCACAGAACTGAGCTATAATAAATTTTAATTTTAATATGACTTCCTTTTTGCCAAAGAAGTTATAG
>VXAK01020814.1:183331-226264 GCA_013399435.1 Arenaria interpres
TCAAAAATGAGGATAGCTATTCTAAAATGAAGATGATGGTCAAATGGCTTCTATTATTCAACGATTAGTTGGTTCCACATTCTTTTACTCCTGTATTTTATCCTTATCATCTTATCTATGTTAATTGCACTGTGGATTTGTGACACATTTCTGTGTTTTATTGTATATAATAAAAGCCAAACAGACTGTAATCATCTGATGATTAGGAAGAACAGCTGCAACCACTACTAAGATGAACAACTAGGGCCGTTCTGTGCACAGAGAGAGCGGGAGCTTGGCACAGGTTACTAACTTAAGAAAAAATTTTTTTCTTTCCTACTTCAGCCTTGTGTTGTAATGATCCAGAGTACAACCTACTCACAATATCAGACTGCCCATTAAAAGTAACTGCAGCATCCATGCTCTTCCTGAGCTGAATCTGTGTCTTCCTGCCACAGAGTTTATCCCAAAGCTTTTATCACTGCATATTCTCAGGAACAGAAAGCAACAATTTTGGACAACAAGCAACAATTGAGCAAAAATCAGTCCCTCTTGGACAAGGAGAGTTATGACTTCTCCCTGATGATAGGACCTGTCAGACACAGAACTCTAACGGCCTCATGATTAAAACAGTGTTGAGGGGCGAGCATCATGAAAATGATCACCTGTCATATCGGCTATCATATCAACAGAAGAAAATCTGCTTTTCTTCATCAGAAAGGGTGGACATACAGAATGTAAATTCACTATGCCTCTGATAGCTAGAAATCCCCTTATGCAAGGAAAATTCACTGTCAGTTCTATCATTTGAATAATATTGCATAGAACAGCCAGGAGACTGCAACCTTCTTTTTTATTTGTTTGGTTTGCTGGGGGATTTTTTGTTCATAAGCTTTTTCTTTTGCAAGTCATAACAGAAATCAAACAGAATGTACAAGGCCTGTACACCTGAACTGAATATCCCTATTATCAACCAAATAACCTAAAGTTCTTCTGAGGTACCTGCATGGATTTCCACATAAATTGCAGATTGTGTTCACTTTGGAAAGGACACAGTGGGATTCTTTACATTTTTCCCAGAGAAAGGATGCAGTACAGATGAAGTGGAACTATTGCTAAAAAAAAAATAAATATCATTAGCTATATTTTAAGCAAAAATGCAGAGAAACTCCAGAAATTTCAAGCACATCACAATTGTAAAACCAGGACAAAAATCACAAAAATCACTGGAGAAGTACAGGCAAAATATCAGCAGTTTATTCTAAAAACCCTGTAATTTAAACTTTGTTTCCAAAACATACAGAACACAGAAATCACGCTTAAGACTGGTGAGAATCAGCACAACAGTTAGGACTATGCATGTTAAGGCTGTTCCAGGAGAGCTAGGTCAAGATAGCTGGTCATAAACATAGAATTTGATGTAACGCAAATGCTCTATCTTAGTAAATACTGTAAGTTGAGTTGCGAGTAAAAGCAGAGTGGGGAAAAAAAGCCATGTAGGATCTCTCCGATTTATATTCAGGAAAACCTTTAAAGTTGAGACTAGTCTGGTACCTTCAATGTCTCCGTAGAATGTGATATTCATTCTAGATCAAAAGACCTCACAGCATAGCTGGAGTGTCAGAACTGACTTTGGAGAAATCCAAGTGTGGAGGTCAGGTCAGCCAGACACATGCAAAAACTTGCCACAGCTTCTGTATACATCTTGGATATTTCTTATTCACCACTAACATTGCTTTCCTGTTATAGAACTATGTTAAGCAAAAAACTCTTATATGGCTGGATATGGTTTTGTTTTGTTTTTACCTATGTGTGAGCAATATTTGAATTCCTATGAGATTTAAAAGCTGCTAATTATCTTAAACTAATGTACTCCAGCGTATTCTCTCATTGGCCCAGTGAGCTGACAGTACAGAGCATTACAGCCTACAGGGATGATGGAGAAAACTCTGGCATTCTAAAGAACATGCAGCTTAAGCAGAAGGTAAAGAAACTGAAAACTGACAACAACTACTGCAGGTAACTCATGAGGTCCTCTCACACACTACAGGAGTGGGAGAGAGATATTCTGGTAAAAACTGTACACTATTGCATAGAAAGTCTAACAGGTTGCAGTTTTTACCTAGTTTCAGTCATAGGACAGAACTAAAGAATCAGGTCACTCTAAGGTATAGAGTTATAATACATTTATTCTGCCCTTTGTCATATAAGCTTTGTCATATAAACTCAAAAGTTGAGCACTCTACAGCAAAAATACTGATTTGTGTGTTTCAAGATGGCAGAAACACAGTGGAGTAACAAATAGTATGGGATGGTGCCAATAAAAACCCTTAACTTTTCTACAGAAGGCACAGGAAAAAAGATTAAATAATTTTATAAGAGATAAGAAACACAAGACATTACTTATAAAGAGATATTGCTCTGATAACTGGTATCTTACCTGGCCTACGTAGAATTGTTGTTCATAATTAAACTCTCTGTGCTTTAGTTATTTCCTCAACTTGTCAAATATTTATACTCACTTCACATCAAACAAGGTACACTTTTTTTTTTCTTCACGGAGTTTGTTACTGAATTTAAATTTCATACGAACCCTAGCTATGCTATTTATTTTGGTTAAAAACCACAATATAACTCTTTTTCAGAGGGTCGTATCTTCCAAACCAAAAAGCCCAATGTGTCCTCAAAAGTGCACATATCAGGACTTGCATTCATACAACTTCCCGGTATCCCTGCACAAATATGAGCACGATAAGATTACAACCAACTGAAGGTTATGAGTGACTTATTACTGTTTCTTAATTTGACCAATACCTTTGTATTCAGCTCATTGTTTACTTAAAAGAAATGTACTCCCATTAAAATACTATTCCAGTTACAATATTAAAAATATTTTAACTTATCTTACTTTTTTCTTTGCAAGTGGATGAATGAGTCACCCTACCTGGATTTTCCTTCACTTGCCACTTCACTCTGCCATATGCAAAGAAAAGAAAAAGCAAGCTAAGTTTTCATTTAAAGAAAAGAATTATTGTGCAAAGGGAGTGCACTCATCTGAGCAAACATAAGTTTGTAGTACTTAGTATTTTAATTATATTTGACATGGCCTTGACAATTACTCCCTTCAGAATTATGAAAGGAAGATGTCTGTCCATCTGTTATGAACCTCAGCTCCCAAATTAAGGATAAGTGCAAAAGTAACTTCTAAGAAATTCCAATTTGTTATCAAAAGTTGATTCAAGATATAAAAACAACCAAACATCAGTTAATTAGAAAAACTGAAAGCAAGAATCAAATCAAATGTGTATACAAGTTACTCAAAAATAAAACCTCAAAGAAAAAAACAAAACAAAACAAAAAATACTTTAAAAGAAAATATCTTGTGTGAAGTATCTCTCCAGGACCACAACAAAGGAGGATATGCCATTCAAACGACATATATTATCTGTTACTTAATTTACTGAAAAGAGTTCAGACAACGTACATTTCATGTTGTCTGAAATTCACCAATTCACACATTGGGGTTTTTTTACTATGTGTTGCTACAGTGGCAGACAGGTACAGGATACAAGAGTTTAGAAACTCTCCCCTTTTATCCACCCAGTGGAAACATATATAACGTCAGCCCCTACTGCCTCACAAAATATCCAAAACACAATCTGGTTCAGAACTACATCCATCCTGACACCTCTTATGTCACAGCTGTATCTCTCCCCAGCTACAAAGCTTTTGACTGCGAATCACAGGAAGGAAATTCAGACTCCATAGGGCCTAGAGAAACCTGTGCCAGTGATTGAGCAGGCAGAAGTTGGGAAAATGACAACACCATTAAGGAATGTCAATTAATGTAATACTCTAAGTGCTGTTTTTCATAGAAACCTGAGAACTTGACCATTAAAGGCCATTAAAATATCATGCAGTGGGGTGGGGGTTTTTTTGAACAGGGATGTTGTACTTTGTGTTTAGACCCAAATTCCACTTCAGGTAACTTACTTACCCAAATTTTCTCTGTAAAAATTAGACATTCATTCCTCTAACATTCTGTCCATAATATCTTCCCAGTTGTCAAAACTTTTACTTGAGAGAAATATTAAATATTTCACATTTTTGTATTACAACAAATCTGTGTCCCAGATGCTGAATGCAGAAGGAAAATGGGGGGACCTCAAAGCTTTCAAGCATGAAATCCTTCTCTAGCAGTGCAAAATAAAATCACAAACTAATAATTTAAAAGATGCATTTTATAAAAATGTTGACATGCAGGTGTCACATTTTTGCAAAACTTGAGCAACGCTTTTTTTCTATCCCCCACACATCCTTTCAGATTTTTCTAAGTTAAAGTAACTTACTTGCAGATGTCATCTTCGGGGTCCTCAAGCCCAAATCTTTCATCAAAAGTAAGCTGTATCCATACATTTTCGTCTACTGCTACTAATCTCCACACTAGTACAGTATTGCGTGGGTATGTGTGGGGAAACTTGGGGCTGTGAATACTTCCATTAGTAGTCACAGTAATTATCTTCTCATGCTGAGGATCCTGCACGCCTAGAGTAAAGAGAGAAAACAGAGGCATCAATACTCATTTCTTCTCCATTTCCTATAGTGTTTGTATAGTATGCACAGATAAAGACACTCTTGTTTTGTTTGCTTTTCCTTGTCTTGCAAGAAATTTCTGCTTGAAAAAAATCTAACAATAACCCAAAAGTAGTATTACTTTGCTGGCAAAAAGTTATTCAAACCCAGGCCTCAACTGCTGTTCAGAAACAAAAACAGAAGTGCAAGCGGAGGCAAGAGAAACATGAATGCAAAAACTTGAATGCAAGCCTGGACTCCTCAGAGAAGCCCAGCAGCCCAAGCGACCCCATGCTGCTGCCCGCTGATGGTTTCAGTTCTTTATCTCGGAAGAGCGCACAGAAGTCGCAGGAGGGCACAAGGAGAGGTCTGATCACACCTACCACAAACAGGATGGTTTTAATTTGTTTCCTGTTAAAGGAGACCGTCCTATATTTATGCAGTCCAGTGATAAGGACTTTGATGGCTGCCTCCTTCCTGAGGGCTGTATCAGAACAAAGATATCCTGATACAGAAATGAAACTGGGACATGCTTGGGAAAGTCACCAAGTGTAAGAAATTAGGCATTTACTGACAAGACTCAGTTGAGGGCTTTCCTCAAAATTCTTCACAGCATTGTTAGATTAAGCACATGTAAAACTTAATGAGTGTTTTACAACATGGCAGCAAATGAATTCAAAAGAAAGAAGCCAGCTGCATTTGATTTTTTAAAGCACACAGTAACACTGAAACTACTGAAAAGATCTCTTCAGGTTATGAATTTGTAACTGCGAGGAGTTACCAAAAGCAAAGGTTTCCTTCAGTGAGCAGCAGCTGTGCCTTTCAGAGAACCAACATCTCTCTTCACAGTAATTCAAGAAATCTCCTTCTTAGGTGCCCAATATTCACAGAAATTCACTTTCAGCAGCTGGAATCAGCTCATATGGGGTATTAAGCTGCAAAAAACAAGCACTGACCTAATCTGCATACATTTTAGCATTGTGATGTACAATGGTGAGATCTCTAAACTGCAAAATTTAATTCTATTTAATGAAAAATCCCTGCTTATGCTGTAGCACGTGACTTTTACTATCTTTAGCTTTTTCTAAAAAACTGTATACAGTCAGTTTTGACTTTTCAGTGGATAAATCACAGGAATTCTGAGTTACTTATTAATAACTCCAGTAACAAAAGAATGTTGTAGTTTTGTACTGGAGAGTTATTAATATTATTTGTTTTCGACTATTCATTGTCTCTTGCAGTTAGGTACTTTATCTTATCTTTCTGATTGTTTTATAAGCAGCATTATGATGAACATTCATTTGAAGCTATGCAAGACATATGATTCAGTTTACAATGAAAACATAAACTGCAATAATTGTACCTTATTATAGCTACATATAAAGACTGAGAGCTAAATGAATGTACTGCCAGAAAAGAAGGGCATAGAAATAGCATTGCTATTTTAAAAGAATTACTCTATACCTAAATGTAATTTAAAGTCTGAAAGAATTTGCCTTCTGTTCTGACGGACTGGTGCCTTCTACGTGTGGTACGAAAAAGGTAGATTTTCTTTTAAGTGGAATTGCTGCTTATATAAAACTGACAGAGTGTGGTCTTGCAGAGGACTGACTGTCTTGTGTACAAATAAGACAGGAGAGCATGCAATAGTAAGTAAAAAAGCACAAAAAAAAGGCACGAGAAACAGATTCCTAATTTAGACACTTCATTGGGCTTTTGTTAGCTGAGTCACAAGCATTTTTCTATAATGTATAGTATGTCAGCTGAGAGCTGCACGCTAAACACAGGAGCCAACAATAATGAAAATTACTTTCCCAGAGATTAGTACACCAGAGTGCTATTTCCAAAGTATGCAAAGGACCACCATTTCAGACAAACAACGTGTGGTGTCTGATGACACTATAATCAGTGGTTTTGTCTTTAAAAGCACACACAGGATTACAAACCATGTTATATTTCACAGCACATTAAGAGTTTTCTTTTATATCGTCAGGACAATGATAACAACAACAAGTAAGGATCGTAAATAGTTCAGGCATATGAAATAGAAAGTCAATATAAAAGAGCAAAGGAAAGAAAAGGCATATGGCAATTTAGTGAAGAGAAGTTTTAGCATCTCCAGTATCTTCAGCTCCTCCTTTTATAAAGGAAAAATACCTATTTACTTTAGCACACAACTGTGTTCCATGAACATATCAAATTCCCACACACAACACTTGCTCCATTTCAAATATTTGCTCTCACACAGTGGAATTTCTTCTCTTACAAAAGAATTATTTTGTATGACTACAAAGGCAAGTAATTGCTGTCACTGGAGAATGGAGCTTGTTATTTATCTTCAGATAAGCTGCAATATTCCTTTTTATCCATTCGACATAAATCGTACCATTGTACCACAAAAAGCTAGCTTTTTCCTACTGAGTGCATGCATGTTCTGAACATTTCTGTTGAGGAAGTTGCATGAAGAGCACAGCTACCTGAACATGGCTAAGATGACACTATAGCCTCTATTCTTTGCAGAATGACTTTGCAATTCCTGGCTTTATTTTAGGGATAAATCAGTCTAAGCAACACTTATAAAGGAGTAACAAGTTCAGTGCAATTTACAACGCTCAGCTGTAAAACTCCAAAGCTACATACATTGCTGACATGATCTGTCTGGCTTTCTATTAACAACGATCCTCCCCTGTTCTCCCCCCAAAAAAAAGAAAAAAAAACCTATTACTGTACAGACAGCATTGAACAACCCTGAAGAATCTGTTTAGGCAAGGACTGAGGTAAGCAAGGAACCATCTCAGCCAGGGGACAAAAATTCCAAGCAAGGGAAATGGGGACAGACAAGAACCAAAATAATGTATTTGAAACTTCATCAGAAGATGGGCAACTGAGATCACCTGCAGGAGAAAATCCTGGAAGCAGGGCACACTAGACAGGAAAAATCCCTAAGCTGACCCAGGGATATGACAAGGTTACGCTTATTAGGAAAGGACAGCATACACTTGACAAAGCCTGAAGTTGAAGAATGAGTCGCTGCAGTTGTCTTTGATGTGGTACAAGATGCTATCATCAGATTTATATAGCTATCAATGTAAAAAGTCTGCCCCTGAAAATTACAAGATTCCAGGCATTCTGAAAGCACAGCAGTGCCTAACCCTTCCACTGACATGGTAATGCAGATGAAAAACCACGGTATCACCAAACAGATCAGCAGATGCCACTGTAAACTGAAATTAAACCCACCGACTAGACAAGCTCATTCCTGCCTACTTCAAAGTAGGTCTCTTCCCCCATGGGCACAACACATTTCACAAAGATCAGCGCTGACACTTTTTAAATATAGCGAATACCTCTTTCTTAGTACATTGTAATCACTACATTTTAGCAAGGGTCATGGGTAAAACTCAGACAAATCACATGCAGTTCAGGAGAGAGACAAGGAGCTGCAGAAGAAGAGAGTAGCACTGAAAGCGAAGTAACGGCCTCAGCACAGATTCACTTAAGGGCCTATTCACTTAAAAGATCACATAGTACTGGTAAAATTCCTTTTTAAAACTTTTTGCTAAACCTACATTAATTTCACAGTAGGACAAGATGAGAAAACTGCTAATCATGCACTGTTAATATGTTATTTGGTGTATTTCATTTTATAGCCCTTAATGATAAAAATCAACTGTTAGGCCTTCAGAAACAGCATTAGCTTACCTGTGGCTATCACTGCTTTAAAAACAAAACAAAAAAGCCAAATTCAGACATAAGAAGAATTTAAACTCTAAATATTTACCAATTATTATTAGCGCTTTTTCAGATATACAGTAATGTTGCAGTATGTGTGTCTTCTGCTTTAAAACTCAGAAACAAAAGATGACAGTAACCACTTGTTCACTACCACAGAACTTCAGAGGGAAGCAGGTTTTTTTAATTAAAGTAATCGAAAGGATTTCCTGACAACATTCCCATATAATTTTTACAACGCTCCACATATGTAAAGAAAAAGAGCCTTTGTAGACAAAATTCTTTGAAATGTAATATAACATGCTATTTCTTCCTCTTCCACCAGACTTTCAAAAAGCAGCAAGCCTATTTGCAAAAGTAGTAGCTCAAAGAGAAGTACTTCTTTCTGTCCTCTGTCTCTGGCTCAGTTTCCTCTCAGCACTTTGTAGCTATTATCTGAATGTAACAGTCAAAATGAAGTTTAAGTCTTTTGCTGGGTACAACGGCAAAGCTGGAAAATGGTCTGTTACTGGCAGAAAATTGAAGACAAATGGATTGGTTTGGTATCATCAGCATGTAAAGTGGATATCCGGGCAAAGCCACTCAAAATCATGGAAACACTGCATTGAAGGGACCTCTGGAGACCTCTAGTCCCAGTTCCTGCTTCCTGCTCACACCACAACAGGTCTCCTCTTTGAGGGTTGGCATTTCTTAGTTGATACTCAAAAACCCCTGTGGATGAAACTACACAAGGCCTTGGGACAAGCTGTTCCGGTGCTGTACTATCTCCCTTCCTAATGTCCCATCTGAATGTCCCAAGGTGCAATTTTTAGTTCTTACAGAATCAGGGTTTGCTTTCTTTTTACACTCTGTGCTGCTATCAGGAAGAGTTTAACTTGGTCACTCGTGCAACTGCTCTTCCCACAAGTGGGACACTACTATTAGACTGCCCCATAGCCCGCTGTTCCCCAGGATGAAAAAGCACAGCTTCCTCATCCTCCACTCCCTGCCTGCCACCAACTAGATGCTGAGCCTTTGAGCCTGGCAGTGCAGCCAATTTTCAACATAGCTAACAAGTCTGTTCTTCCAAACCATTATGCCTCAAGTACCACAAGAAATGCTTTTGAAGCACACAGGGTTTGTTTTCATCCCCACCTTTTCATGTAGTGAGCAAAGAAATCTTCATACAGGCTTGTTGTATCTATCTCCTGAGATAGCTTTCCTAAGTGTTATGGTTTGCGGTTTTTCTGGGTTAAATCTCAGAGGCACATCTAGCCTTCTGTGAATTTTCCATTTTGAGTAGCTTCTATGCTTGGATACAGCTACCTGTTTGAAATCTTGACATGATTCTTTGGGTATTAGTAAGAAATAAATATAGAGAGAAGTGCACATACCTGTAATACACACACACGTTCATATAATATACACACATGACCTGTCAACTAATACAACATGATAAATTCAACTTTGAACTAGAAATCTGCTAATTTAAACAAGTACTTATTACATAAATTAGCAAATGTAACAATATAAACATATAAAGTATTACATGGATGTAAAGTCACAAATTAGAAACATGTAGGAGAAATATTACATCTTGTTTAGATTACTCCTCCCTCTGACACATACTTACCTCACACACTTGAAAAGGCAAGCAAAAAAATTCCAGTTCACACAACTCAAGACGGATGTATAGAGGGTTGCATTTGTTTTTTCAAATACTAGAATTTAACCTATTACTTTTTTGTTCAGTTCCCGTTTTGAGTTTAAACTTGTACTGTTACCTTGGGCACTGAATATCATACACTATTTAACTGATGGCTAAAGGTCTTTCTGCTGAAGCTATGTAAAGAACATTACGTGAAGGACTGCACACAGATGAAGTGAGCAGAGAAGCAAAAGCTTTCTAATAGATCTTCAGGAACCCTGAGTTTTGGCAGTTAGCCCAACAGGGAAGGACAAAAGGAAGAAAAAGAATGGGGGTGGGGTGGGGAGGGTGGAAGAGAAACATCATCGGAGAACAGAGCATGGAACAGTATTAACAGATTTAATATAGTTTCCAAACAGCTGCATGACTTAATGTCTTGCAGAAGATAATCATGACTAATCATACACTAACAAACCTTCTTTGATTGCAAATTGCATCAAGAAACAAAAATGAGTTTATACATTTACTTTACAAGTTTATGCTTTATAACCTTCAAGTATTCCGCCAGCCCTTTGCCTGCTGCTCTGGCTTCTGCTCAAAGAGGATGGCAATTAAATAGGGGGTTTTGTGCATGGTAAATCTTCTTGCAGTAAAAGGAACTTCTATTGAGATCTGTTTTCAGACCAAACTCTTTTGGAAGCCTGTCTTGGTCCTGAACTTCTCAATATCTTTTAAAACTAGATAAATACTACATTTTAGCCAAGGTAAAGAATTCCTTTTGCTAAATGTTAGATGAGGTAAGTTTTTGGTGTTATCACATGCTCTAAGATCTAATTGTTCTAGAGTGTTTCAATAAGCATTTATTCCAACATCCACAGGTAAAGTCTTGGCTGCACTAGAATCAATATTAAAGCTCCTGCTGACTTGAATGTGAAAGGAATTCCATCTGTATTAAATACATAAAGCTGTTGGAATAATTATTTTATAATGGACTGATAATAATATCATTTGCTTTTTTCAATCCTGGGCCAATAATTATTCTGAAAAAAAATAGGATCATTAGTATGTTGCATGTTCATAAAATAAATATACATTTCTGTCATTCAAAAATTAATAAAAAGCCCTACAATATCACAATTAGCAGTTAAACTTACTATAGCAATATCCTTCTTCTCTCTTATGGATAAAATAAATGTCAAGCTGGTCCTTTTGATAACATTTTTTCATATTTTTTTTGCCTCAGTTTCTTCCTAATAACAAAATTATATGGTAAGTAGCCATCACATAACATGGACTATAAGGATTGTTCCCAATCTCTGTCTTCTTCCACTAAACTGTTAGCTTGAGTGACCTGAGTCATCTCAGACAGATAAGGCATCACTTAACAAAAGAAAATTCTGGCCTCTTCCCCCAATCCAAAACTATTTAGATATTTAATTAATCAATCCAGAACCATGAGTTGTGTCGGAGATGCAAATGAAGAGGCATGGATATAACCTTTCGAGCAGAAAGTGCTGCGCAAGGTTCATAGCCACTATATTATAGTTCATTCCAGTAAGAACAGAATTACTTGTAGGTGCACTGCTCTACAGAAATGCAAGAGTATTAATAACTACAAGAGCATACATATTTGAAAGATTACAGACTGGATATAAAAGACTCCTTGCCAAACACAGGCAGAATAAAACACTGAGAAGCTAATCTGTTTCCACATCTGTACTTCGTAAGCAAGAAGAAAGCACATCAGGCTATCACTGATGCACAAACTTTTAATGATATTTTCTGAAGAAATATTCTTCAAGCAAAGCATATTTCTTATTCTCTATTTTTCAATAGTCATACATGGTTTGGATAACAGCTAGGTGTTTGACTCATCTATATGTCATTACTGTATTAGATACAGTAGAAGAATCATTCAAAGTTCACTGGCCAGAATGAATGAGAGAGAACTAAAAGTACCTGTTGTATGCACAGCTAAAGAACAGCTGTTTATAACCCTGTTATTCTTCCCTTTGAACGATTTACAATTCATTTACATTTACAATATGGTCTCTAAATGCCCAAGTAGTATCTGGAACTGTGATGACAAGAAGAAGCCATAACAAAATGTGTAACTACTCCAACTGTTTTTTTAATTCCTAAGGGGGGAGGGATGGAGGAAGAAAGAGTGGAAAGAAGAGGAGAGAAAGAGAGAGAGAAGGGGAGAGGAAACATAAAAAAAAGGAAAAAACACCCTTCTGAATTAATCTCTCCCCCTGCCTTTTCAAGGATTGGCAGATAGGATCGAGTGCAGACAATAGACATAATCAGCCGAAATACCTGACCTGCACCCATCAACAGCGTGAAGTCATTACGACTTCCTCATCTTCCTACAAAAAACCCTCTCTTTCTACTTCTTCATCTTCCTACAGTAAGACCTCTCTTAACGTTTTTATTTTCTGCTATATTCCAGAGCATCAATCTGCTACATAATATTTTTGTTGTTTTCTGTATCCTATTTTCTCTTCCCCTGTGGAAGGGTGAGTATTTTACATACTCTGCACTCACAAGTCCCTCTATATAAAACAATGTGAATAGATTTTGAAAACTGTCAAAGTTGAAAAAAAGGCTAACAGTATACTGCAATGGATCCATTTTCCAGGTGGATATTGTAGAAGATCAGAACAGAAGGAGGTTCAATCTTATTTAATAATGAACAGATAAAACGAGTAGTCCTCAATGATAACGAAGTTCAGAAAGGGACAGGCTTTTGAAAGCTACTTATCCAAATTTTAACAAACACATGATTAAAATGGTCTGGGATAGGAAAAACTGCAAGTATCCTTGGAAATGTACAACTTACTATACATGAAAAATGTCAATGGAAAAGACAGGCTCTAAGATTTAATGCTGAGAGAGACCAGGAAGCAAGAACAAATCGTAAATCAGGAAAAGGGTTACCCAGCTGGAGATATTTATACCTACTAAGAGATAACAAAGTTATTTATTTACTTTATAAAGAAAAAAATGTATTTTTAAAATCTTCCGTGTTTGGGAGGTTTGGGAAGAAAAAAGTTAGTAATTTTTTTCAGATATGTAGTTTTCCAATTCTTCTGCTACTCAAAATAGTTGGTTTTTTTTTAAAAATTATTTTCTTACAGAAAACTGATTTAGCAAAGCTTTGGAAAAAAGTTAACTAGATTCTTAGAGGTAAACAAACATCAACAGAAATTATAAGTAAAAATAGTATCTATGGCAACAAAAGAAACTCAAGTGAATGTGAAAAACATCAAACCCAGCACTTCCAATTTGTTTTCAATTTCATTACGACAGCACTTACAAGCTACATCCAAAATTAGCTTTGTTAGTACTAGAGACCACACACATGCCCACACAGTATCAGTCAGTCTGTCTTGAAAGACTGTACATACTGAGTGAGGTAGGAAGGGACTAGGCAACAGAGCAGTATTACCTCGATTTTCCAGACTGTGCAGGGCACAGAGTGGATACAAGTGCAAGAAGATAACTTCAACAAAACCATGAAATGAACCTGGATCCCATTTCACCTCAGTTAAAAGTGTCACTTTCAATGCCATCTCTTAAGACCTGCTTGTATCTCATTTTCTAATACTAGCTACAGTTTCCTCTATACTTGTGATTCATGCCCTTTATAGAAAAATTCTTTAAAATCTGACTTATTTGAAAATTTCACGTCTTGATCTTATGTCAGACTTTGTTGAAAACGAAGGCTTAATTTTATTATCCCCTTTTCTTTATGGTTCCTTCAGTTTATATTTTACAGCACTTGTTAAGAGCAGATACTAGCAAACATTTGGGAAAAAGATTATCTGTGGTCCATGTGGAATTCAGTCTGAATAAATAGACTCTATGGATACGGTATGTGTTGAACAGCTACATCTCATTTAAGGTATTATTCAGAATGAAAAATATAATCCTGTCCTGATCACATTTCAACTGGGGAGAAAAAAAAAAGAAAAAGAAGAAGATAAAAACACTACCCTAATCTTTCAAAATACCAGTTCTGAAATGGTTTGTTTTGCTTTTTCCATTGTTTTGCTATTTGAGTGATTTTTTTTTTATTTTTATTTTGTATACAGCAGAACTCTATAATGATAACAACTCAAACTTTTATGAAAAATTATTGCCAGGCATATTTCAAGTTCTGAAAAGAAAGCATTGTTCAAGACCATTTTGAAAAGTGTTACTCCTTAGCTACGTGAAAATATAACTCTAACCTTTTTAGTCACAAAATTACAGTGGAGAAGATGTGTAAGAGGAGACATAAAAGAAAACCAAAGATTTAAGGGTTTTGTACACTACAATTGAAGGTGTGACTGCAGCATTTGTCAGGCTAGTTTTAACTATAGAGCAAGGGTAATTATAACAATGAACCCAATGTAGCATTCAGTTCACTGTCAAAAATGCAGAGGGTCTTAGGCAAACTGCAAAGTTTGTGCCATACTCTTGGTACAGAAATAACACTGCTGCTGGAAACTCCAAAAGCCAGCTTAAACCTGCCTCAGGTTTGCATTACATTTACAGAAAATGTATGTCCAGCATACCCTTATGTTAAAAAGAGAAACAAAGAAAGTACTATAAATTATTTGGCATCTGTTTATGTATTTTCTGAACTGGACTACACTATACTTCCAAATTCAGAGACAAAAAAAACAGGTTACATCTTTAATATCCATTACAGAAAAAAAATAATAATAATAAAAAAGAAAATTAAGCTGGTGTTAGCCTGCTAAAACAAAGTTTTTGGAAGAATATAATGCCATCGCCACATTAAAATTTTATTCCTAGAAGATGATTTGGCCGAAAGTGGTCGTGCAATATCAATACTGGTCTGCAGAAATGAACGCAATGCAACTGTTATTGAACTGGAAGAACTTCAAGCAGACAGAATGCAGCACAAAACCAAACTTGAAACACTCATTTCTAGTATTGTTGTATGGAAGATTAAATTGTGCAACAATCTAGAAAAGTACTCTTCTAGAAGACAATTTGCATGTCTAGAAGCAATTCAGAAAGGAAACACAAGTCCAGCTACAAAAGTCTTTCTGCAAGGAGAAAATCCAAAGATTTTGCACAGTATAAAATCACTGTATGGAGGAATACTACATTTACAACTCCTTCTGTTAACGTGCATCTCTGATCTTGCTGTTTATTGAACTCACATATACATGACCAACAAGGATATCATTTATAGACAGACCACAATGACAAGCAATCAATATTTAGAATAACTGCTGAGAATTTTCTTAGGATAGGGTAAAATTTTGAGCTTCATTGAGAGAACTCTTGCCATTCTCTCTAACTTTAGATAACTAAAATACATGCCATTTTCAGTTAATTGAAAGTGACATAAGCTTACCTGATCTTTCAGCCTTTTTTCATGCCAGGGACTTTACAGAAGTCAGATGAACAATCCTCTCACATTTGCACACAATTTATCTTCACTTTACTCTAACCTTTCTATTTTCCCAAAGACAGACTATAAAGGCATACTAGAGCAGCCATAAGAGACCTAATTCCTGTGGCATATGCAATATAGTAGCCTATTTTAAGTAAAACTGCTTCCAAAAGACTCTTTTGCTAATCTAGTGTAGCAGGTGTCCTTGAGGAGGACTAACAGCAGGGCTCTAAGGACCATCACAGTCACAACTTAGGCCATGTAAAAGATCATACACTGTTGTGGTCTTCAGAAACCTACTGGTATCCTGATTTGGGCTTCATTCCCCAGTGCTGTCATTGTTCACCTTATTTCACATGTTAACTTACGATTTCATTTTTTATTCGCATGTAATATATTACTTATTTCACACATGAAACTCAAGCTTTTGTCACTAGAACTTCTGACATCTTTTTTTACCTACCTTTAATATCAAAATTATCTTATACCATTATGTGTATCCCAGGATCAAAAAGCCTTATATGGGATGATCTGAAAAAGCTCCACAGTTGTAAAATGAGAAGCGAGGTTTGAAACTCTTAAGTCACTCCAATATCCCTATTTTCAGATTTGGCAACCTTTTAAAAACTACTCAAGGGAAGCAGCTGTGGTTTTCCCAAGGGTCTTGGCAACACTGGGAAACATAATTTGCTCAATCACAACATCACATTGCTGTGATGATTTTTGCTCAATCACACATCATGAAAAGCTACTATTCAGTGTGAAATCCAGCTTGCCAGATATGCTGCTTTCCACAATAGTCTTATCCTCAGTGTTATTCAAGATCACGTTTGAGTAAAAAAAAATCAGTATTCAGCCAGATCTGTTCACTTTACCTTATTTTAAACTTTAACCCTTGCCAAACCATACATAACATTCTTCAACATTCTTTAAATTCTTCATAAATCACATGTAAGGATATTGGAGGGTTGGGAGAAATCAACGGTTAAAATGTATTTTGCACAATTTCCCTGCACTTCTGGAAAGCAAGTAAACAGTGTAAGATGAAATCAGACCCTAATCTTAGTAGCACAGCTTGATGGCTGCCCCAAGGGGACTGTCTTCAGTTCAGACAACATGGCTTTGGTTTAAGATTCAGTGGTAGAACAAATAGTGATACACCTTAGTAGTGCTCTCTTGTCCAGTACGGATATTGGAAGCCCTTCTGTGCACCAACAAGGAAGAGCTGCTTCACTGTTCCTAGGCCAGATGCATGCTAGATCAAGATATTTGATGAAAACCACTTTCCAGGCCCTTCGCACCCTTTCAGAATGTGTTTTGGGTGCCTGTTATGATTGAGTCTATATCCTCACTTGAACTCCTTGAGGTAGAAGGTGGAACTATTAATTTCACAGCCCTAGAACTGTGTTTGTTAACTGTAGCTTGGATAAGTTGAATTCAAAGTTCAAATCATATCGCTTGAGTCTCAAGGTAAGGAAGAAATTAAATCCCAGGACTCCATTTACTAAAACAAGTAAAATAAAAAGGATTTTGCCCTTGTTGTACTTGGAATCACTACAGAATGTCTTGAATGTTAATTGCTACGCTGTAATTGTAAAAGAGAATTATATACTCTAAAATAGAAGAAAACTGTACAAATTTCAATAAATTGAGATTGTGCCTTATGTTAAGGTACTGCTTTTTTCCAAGGCATAGCAGCAGGTTACTATACAGAACAGCTTTTATAAATAACCACATCTTGATGCAGATTTAATTTATAATTTTATGTCTAAGAATTCCAATATGTTCCCAACACAAGGCATTTATCAACAATTTCAACACTAGTAGGTGAAGCCAGTAATTCAATTGCAAAATGAACAAGAGAGGAATAGCAAGCCCTCAAGCTTATGTTATTATGTAAATTAGAATGAACAAAACAATTAATATACATATAATCTAATCCAGCACCTCAACTACTGGGGCGTTTGAATCACTTGGTGATAAATGGTCTACAATAGCTAAACACGCATATCTGAAGCACACAATGGCTGAAGAAGAAAGTAAATATTTTTCATATCTAATCAGTTGCCCTCTGCAGAATTTCAGTAATATCAGTATCTACAAACTTTGATGGTCTATGATTTTGTTTACTTAGTCCACCATAGCACTGCATGAAGAACTCTGTGTACTCAGAATGTTTAAGACAAATCTGGCATTTGTTAATTCAGTGCTTATTGACATTTCTAGCTTAGTTAATCTTATCTTCTTATTTCTAGGCACCTTAGCTGAAGTCTATTTTATTAAAATCTCGTGCAATTAAAAAAAAAAAAGGTCCAAAGTGCTATAGCAGCTGTTTAAAACTGTAGGCTTGAAGTTAAGATTTTAATATGCCGCAGGTAAAGTATTATCTGCACATCAAAGTCTCACTACTGTAAAGAAATATGAAGTCCTGGATGCCAAATGTTGACTGCCTCCACTCTGAAGCTGAATAAGAGAGCAAAGATTCTTGAGCAAGAATTAACCGAGAACATGGTTGTGGGGCTTTGCGGGGGGGGGGATGAGAGGGATTCTCGTTCTTTTTGTTATTTTTTTTTTAAATGCAAGATAACAACATTTTTTAAATATTTCAGGAATTAAGTGTATCTAATAGTCTTGGTCTTCTGCAAAAGGAGAGAAGTTAAATAATGTCCTTGGTAAACCTATTTTGACAACTTGAGACTTTACAGTCTGGGGACTCCTCCCTCACTGACCGGATTTGAGAGAAGTAATTTATTTGACTCTTGTTGGTTGCAATTTAAATTAACACAATTTGTTTTTGTAGTGACAAAATGATGAAGTTAGCTTCTGACAACTTAATTCTCTCAGAAGATTATTTTAAAACCTGAGCATTACACGCAATTTTCCTGAGGATGCTAAAAAACAAAAATAAAATTCAAGCAATGTTCAGTGTCAAATTTTAAATCCAGAGATGTCTTAAGTTCACCTCATTTAGGTGTAGGTCTTCAGCAAGCCTTAAGGCATGAGACAGTGAAGAGCAGAAAGAGGAGGAGGATTGGTATTTCATGGTATTACCTATTTACATAGAACTGAATGTTACTGAGATGGTTGATTTCACTGCCAGTGTAATAGCTCCTGTGTCATGAGAAAAGTTTTAAAAATAACTTGTAAGTTGAGGTGCCACTGTTTAAAAAAGAAAGGTTGCACCACAAGGGATTAAAAAAAAAAAAAAAAAAATGTATTTCACTTTAAAACAGGACTTATCTTTTAAAGCTAGTAAATCCAGGCTTGCTAGCAGATACACTTTCCTTCATATGGTACTAACTTTACTCAGACTCTGGTTTCAAATCCCATTTCCACCAAAACATTATTTTAGAGAGAACTAGAGTTAGATGTCTATTAAAAGTAATTAGAGTAACTCTTTATGAACTACACTGCAGTAGGATACACAAAGAACCGATATTTTTCATTATATTAGAATCTACAAAGCGGAAAAAAAATCCCTGTAAACAGAACTTTCACGTAAACTATTTAAACATTCTTGGATGAAGAACAGGAGGCATTATGAGTTGCATTGCTACAAAGACAAACCACGTGTATCCATATACAGGCATTTATTGAAGAACTGATAAAAAAAAATCTTTAAGCTTTTCAATCAATTAAGAATATTTGTTACTTCACAATTCAGCAGAAGTAGCTCTGAGGTCTGTAAAGTCTTTTCAGATTTCACTCTGTGGTTTAAAAAAAAAAAGTATTCTTGGAATAGGATCTCAACCTAATCTTTTCAATTTTTATGGCATGTCTAATTACTACTAAGTGCTCTTCTGGACGTAACATCAAATCTACTTGTAAGATCCAAGGAGTTCACAGCAGAAGTGAAAGTGAGAAAATAATTAAAAAGAACAACAATAAAATAAGTCGTCATCTCATTTTGAAATTGGCCAGATCTGATGAAGGCTAAAGTGATCACACACTCTCAGCTCACGGGAATGCAGATTTGCCTCTGGAAGATTCTTGTTTTCCCAAATTGGAAGAGGAGAGCAGAAACTGTTTCTGATATCTTTGAAGACCAGCTGCAGGCCTAAAACTAATAAAGATGAAAGTCTTTGTGCCCACTTCAGAAGAGATAGATGTGAAATATATCAAATGTCAAGAGGCATACCTGAAATCAACAATGCTAACAGCCATGTTAAAATGAGTCTATACCATTAGAATTCCTTAGTAGCAGAAAAAACAAGGGTAGAAATCAAAAATATGGCAAGATTCAGACTGGCACATTCCCCAGGATTTTTCAAGTTACAATCCATGGTTACGCTCAGATCAGAATTTACCTCTCTAATCATTCCACTGTCTTGGTGTTGGAACAAAAAAGCATTCTCCAGTTCAGCAGGGACTTTGAGAGACTTTAGATGGACCTTAAGAGTGACAAAAAGAACGGATAAAGATCTCACTGCCAGGAGCCCACGTCATTTTATTACTCGGGACCACAGAAACTGTCCCCCTCACCTCTCGTGAGTTTAATTTCCCACTTGCTCCATCATTTTACCAGAGTTCAGTGCAGTTCTGGCAATCCCAGCGGTGGGGTCCTTCCGAGGGGAGGGAGGCGAGTCCACCCCTGCACAGTGGTGCCGAGGTTGCTTTCTCCTGTCATCATCATTAGAGTCAAGCCTGGCACCAGGGGATTTCTGCCTTAAGGCAGTTCCCATCTCTTCACAACACCATATATGCACACCATAAGAAAACCACTCCTATTCTGGTCAGTATCTTCCTTTTCATTGGCTGGTAAAAAGCAATATCTTTAAGTTTGCTGGTTAAAATAGAGTAATCAGGACATCGCATTTATATGGGTATTCATTCTCTCAAGCACACAGAGAATCAGCTCCTCTGGGTGCAGTTTTCCTCAAGCACATCTTAAGCATCTAACGTATTAAAAGAATGGTACCTAACTGTGGCATAACAGACAGAAGAATTAATGTATATTAGGGCATTTCAGACTGTTGCTGTACTGATATAGGATTTCCTTTGGGAGACTTCCCACAAGGACTGGAAGTTTCCACCAGGGTCTGCATTTGCACTTTGTCCAGTGTTGCTTATTATCCTTACAACTTCTAGAGACTGCTCTAGGAAAATGTTAGGCAAAAGCCCAATTGAAACAAAGTAACCTTTGCAAAGTAAAAATAGTACAGATTAATAAAGGGGCTGGAAGCACACTTTCTTTCTTTATTTTGGCAGTTTTTCGCATACATGTCCCTCCAACCCCCAACAGTCGGAAAATCGGGTTTCATTCCATTTTCTGGTACATCCTGCAGACGACAGAAAACCTGCTTTATCCATTTGCAAAATCACTTGCTTTCCTTGCGATTGCTGTTAAAATTCAAACTGATAACAAAAACACTCCCTTACTTGCAGCCACATGCACCGTTACCCCAGCACATACCCCTCAACCTCTAGCGCCCAGCGCAGGACAGGATCAGCAGGGATAAGAAGTTGGCAAAACCAGACAACTACTCACTGCTCAGCCCAAAGCCATTCATTAAGACAATATTCTCAGACTCACCAAAGGCATTTAGTTCTATCCATTCAGGTTTCCTATTCTAATAATTCCCTTCCCAGAACAACTTTTTTTTTTTTCCCCCCTGGTTAGTTCTACTGGAAAGTAATGACACACAAATATCGAGCAGCATCGATACTTAAAATAGCAAGTTTAAAGGTATTTTGTGTAAATATAAATGAAAAAAAGCAACTTATGATAAATACTTGCTGTGTCTATCTACTCCTGGAGATAAATCCTGAAAGATGATGAGAACCATCTCCTTTTTCAACAGAGCATGCAATTATCTTTTCACCAGGCTCATATTACCAACCAGTCTGGGCTAGACGACCAGTCTTAGATTGCTAACATAACAAAATCTTGCACCTTTACTACAAAGAAATTTATCTTACGTCGGAGCACAAAATTAACTTTAAACATTTAATGACTTCCAAAGCTAAAGAAAACGTATTAAACAGCTTTTTTTTTTGAAAGTGCACTAAACAGCGCATCATTAGTTTAGATTTACTATTATCTTAACATCAGAACACCAGAAATCCATTAAATCTTCCTTTATTATTATTGTTAATATTATTATTATTGGAAGGTGAGAGTAGGTACTTGTTTGCTTTTTTTTTTTCCTCTTTAAATTCAAAGTACTGTACCACTGTTAATACCTGAATGTTTAAATTAGCCATAGTCATTTGATGACACAATCTACTGGAATCCTTCTCATCTGCTCTTTCCCTCTTTTATTCTATGTACATTACAGCTGGTAACGTGGATGAAATCCAGATGTTATGTAAAACAGCTGCAAACATGTGCTTCTATCTAAAGCCTCCAGCCCTTTTACTCATACACAGAAAATGCTTATACTGTCAATGTCTGTGAGATCAGTTCACTGAAGAAAAATTAAGTCAGCTGCTATGTCTCGTTAACAAAAGTCAAAAAGAACCCCCAGCCAAACTCAGTTCTTGACTTAAATTTATCAAGTTATTCAGTCAATGACAAAATATATATCAGTTTCGTGGCTTTTTTTTCCCTGTAAATGCATTATTCATTGCATTTTATTTTTTTCATTTTGATCCACACATACATAATAGGACTATACCAGAGCTGGTTATCTGTTCTCTTCCAAGGTTCATCAAAATCTTATCTAAATCTGCAGTCCTAGTTCATTAATGAAAGTCCTAATTTTTCTCCCATTCTGCTGCTTTAACACAGAATCATATTATTTCTGGCCACAACAGACCTTTTAGGTAAACCAAGTGGAAATATTGATTGATCACAGTACAAAAAACAAATAAACAACAATAAATTAAACTCAAGCACTAATATGTGCATAGAATACCACCACATTAAGAAAAGTTTATAGAAAAAAAAAAAGAGGAAAATAAGGCATAGATGGGCTTTATTTAAGTATCATGCAAATATCAGATTTTTGAAGTAGAATATGAAGTATCCAACATCAGTCATGATAACTGACATATTATATAATGAAAAATTATATTTCTCCAGCACTGAATTAGAAGATAAACTGATGAAAAATTATGAAATGATCCTGTTATATCTGGTATATAAATCCAGATAGCAAAAACTATTCCAATTTTTTTCCTACACACACACACACACACAAAATGTTACTGTCATAATTCTATTGCCATCAAATAAGATTGAAGGAAAAGAAACAATGTCCACTTTTGATTATGTAATTTCATGTTGAAAGGCACTACGGAATCCTTTTTATAACTACGTACAAGGTGGTCAAATTTTAATCATTAGTCATCATACAGGCATTTTGCCAAGACTGTTGTCTTTGCAAGGAAAGGAGGGGAAGCAAGCAGTAGACGTTTTCCAGCCAATTATGATGCAGAACCCAGTAAATTTCTTTGGGCAAATTAAGAAATACTCTTTATTTTTATTTTTATATATACCCATATCCGTATACAAATATACATACATACACACACACACACAAAAGCATCCTAGACATAATTCTAAATAATCATGCTTGTGAGGGTGCCTGCAGGGATGTAATGTGTCCGGGGAAAAGCACCCAGTTCTGTCCAAGTTCTAGCTCCGGAGGGATCACCTGCCTGCCTACCGCACACTCGGCACGCAGGAGCAGTTCTGGGCAAGATATCACGCAGGGACTCTCCACGAATAATTAACAGCCAGCTGCCCTACTCTGCATCACCAGTTCCCTTTTTTTACTGTCTTTTAGAATTGTAGCATAAATAAGCAGCTGAGCACAGTCTGACATGGCTGACTAATAAAGGTGTGAGCATGGACACAAGGAACGGTAAACCAGTTGCTCAGTATGAGGCTGCACAGAAGTTTTGAATACTCAGAATTGGGCTAAGATGACAGGAAGAAAATACTGAAAGCATTTTTACAAATAGAGTACTGCAGTATCCTGCTACTGTAAGAGTGGCTAAGATCAGAGCATTTAAGAACACTTTGATAGATATATATCTCTTGATTACTAGGGATGTAAGAAGAAAAAAATGCTTCCAATGAATTAAAAATAATAATGTGTGTCACAAAGCACAAAGAGAGGCTGACAGCGCAGTGCTCAAACAGCTAGGGTAATAACTACCTACATTTTCTCATTTCCATGGGTCCCCACGCAGTACAACCGTGCAAGGAACACAGATGTAATTTCTCTCAAGTTCTTTCTTTTTTCCTTTGTCAGATCATCATTTTACTGGGTTTGCAGCAACACTCAATCGCACAGATTTTCTACTGGGAAAACTATTCCACAAATATTGAGAGTATTTCATTTTCCCACCACAGCAGCAAAATTGGGTAGTGCCCTTCCAGGACACTGCTTAACAAGTGCTAACTGACCACTTAACATAATTTATTATAGACTGGTTTATATTTTATACATTAAAGAAGTTATCAAAATGGGCACCCGTTTAGTTTGTAAAGTAATGGTTTACTGATGATTGTATTTCAGAAAAAAAACAGAAGCATGAAAATATAACTCAACATTCATAAAATTCTGTATTCATGATTATTTACCATTTTTAAATGCCAAAAATAACATCCATTGCATTCCATACTATTTTAGGCCTTATGATTCTTCATTTTTGATAACAAAATGCCATTTTACAGGACAAAACAATTCAGTATCAACTGCAGCCAGTCACTGACAAAAGTGTTAAGATCTGGTGAAACTTTCAGTATGTGCATCCTAAATAAAAGGCCTTTTTTCTCCCTAAATTATACTCTTTCATATCCCATTACTCATACTTTCCACTTCTGTTTCCAAAAGCAGGATTTTAAATTTCTAATATATCAGAGATGATGTTTTACCCTTTCTTCTTATTTCATTATGTTTATGATTTCCTCCTCTTTTCCATTTTGAAAAATGTTGACATGAATGAGGAGGAAAAAAATCTCTGCTTTCTTTTAGGAAAAAAAAAAAGAATAATTTAGAAGACATTTTCACCAATCAGTTTTCATTCTTCCATCCCTCCCTTAGTGAATCAATAAGAAAATAAATGCAAAGCTTTTCATAATTAATTAGAAATTTTTACAAGTTAAAACATTTCTGATGTGTAAGCCTGCTCTAAAATTTAGGTATAAATCTCATTACGTGCGTTGTTTTCCACTTACATGGACAAATTAAAAGTTTTCTGCAGAAAGCATGGGGAAAGCCACAGATATTCTCATGTAAGAGCAGAGGCTAAAGGCCTTTTTTCTTTAATCAGCAAATGCAAACAAAGGGAGAGTTCTACTATCCTGCCTTCTCCAGATTAACACTATTTTCCAAAATAAAAATCTCTCCTGTTGCTTTACATTCTTTAAGCAGATTCATTTAAGCTACTTTCATCTCTCAAGAAAGATAGAAATCTAGTCAACAGCAGAACATATATAAAAAGTGCCTGTCATAACTTCAAATTATGGCTCATAAAACAATAACACTCCACACTGTATCTTTTTTTCAAAAGGGTTTTTTTTAGACGTTTTTGCTACATGCTTAATTTCTTTCCTCCTATGTAACTACGTCTATTCCTGACAAGTCTAAAAATGTAAAGAAACTAAACTATTTCTAAGAATTAGAAATGTTAGCATAGATGTCTTACAGTATCAAAATGGAGGATCATTACATGCATGTGTACAGGTATTTAATATTTCTACATTTAAATGAACTTAATACGATCTAGGTGCTTCTGCAGCCATCAAGAAGGTGCTGTGGGTGCCTTTTGAAGAGATACAAAGATGAAACACTTTGGTACCATGTGCCTCCTTTCCAGAAGGACAGGCTACCGTGTGTGGTTAGGGAGCAGGCAAGCTAAATAAACTCATTTTAAAACTTATTCTTGCAGCTGTCTTCATTCTTTTAGCACAGCTGTGCAAGCTATGAAAAGTCTACGTCATAATTAACTATTTTGTTTTCACTTTTCATCTCCTCTGTAAAAGACATATAATCAGTCACTTTTATGCTGAAGCTTGCAATACACATAATTACCACTACAGTAATTAAACCAAACTTAAGAAGTGCTATTTAGTCAGAATCATAGTGGCACTTACAGTGTTAACTAATATCTGTTGCTAGCAATAAATTACTCTCAGTAGATACTTCGTACAGCAAATGTCATTTCTCTTTTGGCTGCATTACTATCAGATAAAGAGATCACTTGTATTTTTTTAAAAAAAAAAACAACAAAAACCAAAAAACTAGTTCTCAGCAGAAAAAACCCCAAACTTTCAAGTTTAATTGTATAATACTTATGTCTTATTCTGCATTGGTGCTGTTCCTATGCTCTAACGGGGGTAACCTAGTAGGATTCTAGCATCTTGCTGTTACCTCCTTTTTTCTGTCAGACTATATGTAAATATACATAATTTTTGATAGCTGTATTGTGTAAATATACTTTTTTAAAAGTCTGTATAAAATATCTGAGAGCTTTTCCAGTCTAAATACTACCCTAATATTTATTCTCACTGCTATTTGTGAGGTCTCTGATTTCTGTAATCACTCTCGCAACTTAGGACTCTCACCAAGATGTAAATGACGCACGAAGAGACAGCTTCTGCCATCTCCCTGGGGACTGCTCTCAGAACGACACATTATTCATAATGATTAAATCTAGTGGGATGCGCTCCTCAGGAATATCAGAGAGGCAGAATTAGCAGCATCTTCAAACAAAAAAGTCTTCAGAGTAAAACTATTTTTTCAGACTACATCTGCCTGGAGCCCAGCATAAGTCTAACAAATTAAAATAATTCTGTGTTTGCATGGCTCACAAATGGTAAGAGTCAACTTTTGTCTCGCAGATTCCAAGTTACAGTCAGGAACATTATTATGAGCACATTTGCCATCTGTACTCAAACGTTAATGGCGCAACTGGATTGACTGTATATGGACAGAAATGGTCTCAGAAAGATTTGGATTACAAAACAGATAAAATATAACAGATGTGCCCATCAGCAGGCAGGCTGGCATTCGCTCCGCAGCAGCTGAAGCTTCCAAGAGTAAGCTTCATACCAAAGTAATTCATCTGTTTTGAGCTTTCAAGTCACAAAAAAAGCACCAGTTCAAAAGTACCCTAAATGTAAGGGGAGGAAAAAAAAAAAAGAAAAAGTTTTCTTTCTAGGACCATGGATGACAAACAAGCTCTAGCTCTAAACCCTCTAGTATTGTTCTACTCTGGATCCATCCTCAGGCAACTCATTCTGCAGTTCCCGCGCATGCCCCAGCCCTGTGGTGAGCTGGGCAGAGCAGCTCCCTCTCTGCAGGGACTCCAGGCACATCAGAAACAGGGTAAAACAAGAGCGAACACCACCATGCAAACCTGCAACAAGCAATCTTGCATCACCCACCTGACTCCCATAGGTGTAAGCATTACAATGGCCACAGGCTCCCAGAGTGCCCACACCAAGCACAAGGCTGTGGAGAAAAAACATTTGCTTTGAAGAGTGGTCCTTCCTCATGGGGGAGGGCACTGCTTAAAGTTTGGTAAGTGAGGTACCGAGTGCACCATTGTACAGCCAAACTTGGGCTCCTGCTTGAAGTAGAGCTAAGCATTACTCACATTTAGCAGAGTCAAAGGGCGACCTTCCTCATGGGAAAATGGAGATGTTTGAAAATCCTGGGAAAATCTCGGACAAGGAATTGACCAGTCGCCTGAACCCCATGCAAGTCTGTTAAAGCAAAAGGAAGGGAGCCAGCAGCATCTCTTCTTGTAATCTTGTTTCTGCATGAAAGTTATCAAAGCCAGTAACGTATTTGCTCTACAACCTTTTTCACAGTATGTTCAGATGGTGTTCCACTTGCAAAGACCATAATTTATTGTTTATGTCACCATGTTCATGGGGGGAATTTTTTTTTTTTTTTTTAATCCATCTTTACATGTTTGCCAAGCTTCTACCAGAGTGGCAGGCACATCTGACAAAGTTTTATCCTACTTAACTAGTTCTGGAAAAAAAGTGCAACAGATAGAGATCCTGAAAGACAGAATTTTGGAGGAAGACCAATTTTCTTCCACTCTACTGATCTGAGAATGACATAAAGACCTGATGAAGTTAACTGCCAAATACTTCTGAGGCAGACTTCAGGAGCACCAGATGGCATTATTCAGAAGTTCTTATAGTCCTGGTCCTACCAGCTGGCTCAACGGCATTAAAAAAATTGTTATTTTTCCATATGAAATCCTACTTCTGACCAAAGTAATATTTCCACTACAAAAAGGTTACGTGCTTAGAGGTGACACAAGGCAGACTGGGTTTTGTCTAGTAAGTCTCCAGCCTTCATATAAAATTAATATGTAGTTAGATGGTAGAATAATTTTAAAACAATACTGTATCTATCTTAAAATTCTAAAAAAATATACGATTGAAAATTAGATCTTGCAGTTTATAATATGTATCCCAAACTTGTCTTGCCATTTCCTACTCTGAAAAATTCAAGTTCTGTGATCATCCAAGTTAATGCCAATGGAGCTCCTAGTTTTATGTAAGAACACTTTATTCTACCTAATTTTTTTTGTTTTACTTGTAAGCACAATTTTAAGGAAAAACTTCCAATTCTCTACAAATGATACTGTCTAGAGAGGACTTGAATGACAGAGCCTAATGCCAGAATTTATGCACCACAGGAATTTGCATTAGAAGTAGCACAGATCTCAGTTTTCAACACACCAGGACATAACTGAATGGATGTTAATATCCTATGTAAAGGAGACACTTTCATAGTTGTTTTTCTATCTTCTCAATACAAAAGGAAATAACAGTGTAATCCACTTTGTTGTAACTGGAACTGGGCTGGCAGAATGAATGCCAGGTGTAAGTGCTGCAGCACTTGATTTTATGTTGTTTTCTTTTGAGGTCTGGTCAATTGCTTAAAAAAAATAAATAAAAAAAAAGATAAAAAAAGATATAACTACTAATTAATAACGGTGCTGGCTACTACTATTCCATTCTAAGGAGTGATATCATGCTGGATGTTATCTTTAAAAATCAGTACATAAATATAGAGAATAAGAATTTGAATGCACCTGATTTACAAAAGTCATTAATTAACAATTATTTTTCAATGAGCCTGTTATAAAAAAAGAGAGGACAACAAAAAGAAAGGTTAATGACAACATTCTGGCTATTAAAGACTTCTCCCACTCCTCCTCCTCTTTCCCCTTCAACTCAAATAAAGTTTAGTTTGACCTTCCAGCAATTATGCTTTAATTGCTACAAAATCTGCTGATCTTATTTCAACATTCCTAACCCTACTTTGCTCAGATTTCTGGTGGTCATTTATAAAACAGCACAGATTAACAGTCAAGATCAGAATTAGCAAGCTAGCTGGACAACATGAAAATGTCTTCTAGCACACGGTCTCCAGGAGGTTGCACAAGAGCACAACTGCCATTTCCCAAAACGTCCGGTGGTCCGTGAAGCAGATTGTGCTTCCACCGGCAGCCCAACATCAGACTCATAAGAGGCAAACCAGTAATGTAAGGAGTTCAGTACAAGATAATGATTAGGAGGAGACCAAAACACAGACAAAGAACAGTTAGACCAAAAATATCAAACAGTACTGGAAACTTTTTACTTTTTATATAAAACACCCAACACTGTCTTTGAAAGGCACTGAAATAAATTAATATTGAGGCATGGGGCAGCTGGGGGAAAGTCTGGTATTTAGCAGGGGATCCTTGTTTGCAGGTCTTATTTCTCTAAAGTCAGCATGAGCAAAAGGCAGTGCAGGTTTTTGTTCTTTGAAGATTATTCTGTGCTCTTAATTTTGATCATTCTGAAATAAGAAAACAGTGTTGCAATGCCTTGGTATGTTAATGGCGCCTTTAATAAGTTATTTATGTGAACTGTAAATTTACAAAATCCCTCAAAACAAACAAACAAAAAACCACATCAATGAGACACATTTCTCCCTGTGAAACACCTTATTATTTACAACCTCAATTTTGAAAACACTTATTCATGTGCTTAATGTTAAAGACTGTAGTTAGTACCACAAAGGTCAATGAAATCATACAAGTAAATTTATATCTACACTAAAAGCATGCACATAAATGAGTAAAGTGTTTTTAATGGAAATTCTTGTTTTAATAGAATTTATATAGAAACCTTTATATTTTATTATTTTTAGATGAGATTTATAAGGGTGCCTTAGGCCAGAAGTGGTTTCCCCAAAGATTAATAACTAGCAAAATACAGAAAATGAAGTGCAGGTATGTATTCCGGGGGTGTTTTGTTTTGTTTGGGGTTTTTTGCTGTTTTGTTTTGCTTTTTAATTAAGAGACAATAAATGTTATCCCTCAAGAAGCAGTGCTGAGCCTACTGTTGCTGGTGTATTAGTGTTCTTGAAAAGTAGCAGAAAAGTAAAACAACAAAAAAAGTTAATTAGAATGGGTCAGGTCTCAAAAAATCCCCTGAGAGGGTGAGCAAAGAATTTACAATAGCAACTGATAAAACTGCATCTGAAACAAGCGCCGAGGCTCACTTGGGAACAAAGCATTGGTATCACTATGGAGACCCTTTGAAACTATCAGGTCAAACTTCGCTGTCATCAGAAACAGAGCATTAAGATTGTTATGCCAAAAAAATAAGCAAGGAAAGAGGATCCAGGGAACGGCAGGCAGTCTCACTTCAGTTCTCAGGCAGCAATAAGACCAAGTCCCAACAGAAACTGCCTCCAGGCACAAGAAGAGCAAGGAGATGACAGACAGAAGCCACCACTTAGTTGCTCTTGAGCAACCCATCTTCTGTGATGAGATGGCTGGCTCTGTGGATGAGCAGATGGCAGCCCATTTCATTTACCTTGACTTCAGCTTTCAACACTCACCAACATCAAATACCCGATCACTTCTCCTCATAGCCAAGCTGAGGACAATATGGACTGGTGGGTTGAGTCCAAGGTAGGTAAAAATTGGCTGGACCATTGGGGTCAAAAGGTAGTGGTCAATGGTTTGAAGGAGTTCCTATCGAGGCTGGTGCTATCTAATATTTTTAGCAGTAACATAGTGCAGTGCAAACTCAACGTGTCTGAAAGTGAGAAGAAAAAGGGAGACACTGTGGACAGGTTGGAGGGCAAGGCTGCTTCCCAGAGGGACCTCCACAGGCTACAGGAGCAGCCGCTCAGGAGCCTGTTGAGGGTCAGCCCAGAGAAATTCAGTGGCCTGCAGGGACCGGCGCAGGTAGGGGCAGCCACTGATAAGGTGGCAGCTCTGTGGGGAAGGTCCTGGGGGTCCTGGTGGGCAGCAAAATGAACGAGACAGCAGTGCACCCTTGCGGCAACAAGGGCTAAAACACACACCCTTCTGCGCAAGCCACCAGATGATGGAACTGATCACTCCTGAGGCTGCATCAAAAGACCTATGCCCAGCATGAGAGACATGGACAAACTGGAGGCAGCTCAGTGGAGGACCACCCAAACCGCACAAGTGTTTGCAGCAAATGATACAGGAGGAAAGACTGAAGGACTTTGGTTGTTTAGCCTGATGAAGAGAAAGCTAAGGATCTCATAGTCTTCCACCATCTAAAGGAAGGGCACAGAGGAGACAGTTTAACTCAAGGGCACAAGCAATAGGACAAAAGCCAGAGGTTGCAAGCTACAGCAGGACAAGGCCTGATGAACACAGGGATGATAAGTCTTCACACAGAGTGGTCAAGCTCTGGGACAGGCTCCCAGACAGGCTGTGAATCTCCATTGTTAGAGCTGGGTAAGACCTGAGCAGCCTCACCTAACTTAGCCTTGCTGAGAGGAGGACACTGGATGAGGTCACCGACGGCGTTCCCCTCCAGACTGCGTGACTGTTTGACTCCAGGATAAATGCCATGCAATAGCTTCTTTATGATTCAGTGAAGCCAATAAGCGGTTGGATTGCAAGTTGGACTTGTCATATTCGTAAATAAAACATAGCTGATTTCTTCAGACTCCAAATACTCCACAGAACCTTAAGCACGGTTGCACTTGAAGTCTGTTCTTGATCCGCATTCTGCAGCGCATCTTACCAATACCTCCAGGCAGATGCAGGCTGGCTCCTAACAAACTCAGTGCTCCAGGCACAAGGACAAAGTTCTGTAACATTTGGTGGTTAAGTAAACGATGGTATGTAAGACCAGATCTTTTGTTGTGTGCTTTTCCTGTGTACTCTTTTACAATAACTACCTGGAGCACTGACGGTAATCCAGAATACAAGGAATCATTCAGAAATGCTACTGGTTTGTGTGTGCTGAATGACTGAGAAAAACATGTCTAAGATTGATATAGAGCTAGATTACTTTTGACATTAATCCTGTAAAGTTTAAAATGGTTTCAACTTCAGATTATATAAGCGCTTCACACAAAACAGGACAACAAACAATAAAAGTAATTGGTAATTTATGTGTTATCAAAAAACATTAGAATAACTTTACTACAGGAAGAACAAGACACATTTTCTAACAGGTGAATTTAAAACCACATACAAAGAATTCAAGTAGTGAATTCCAAAAGTCAAAGTACTGAAAATGCCAGGTATCATGGGTATTGATTCTTTTATCCTGATATCCTTTTATACTATTTTTGCAATAAAGTTGTAATTGCTGTATATGCACAGAAAATGTATGCCAATGTATTAATGATATGCACTAGCAACAATCAAACACAGTTTCTTTTCAGGAATGGGGTGGAGGGTTCCCATTTCTCACTCCACAGGCAGACTGAGCAGAATGAAAAGAAAAGCATTTTCTGATGCACGGAACAGTATTGTTTACATTTAAAAAAAGATAAATAATATCTTACAACTTTTGCCCATACAAAAGACAATCTGATGGAACTATTACATGTTCATGAAAGAAATCTAAAGTCTTTAGCAAAGTTATACTTCCTGAAAAACCTCAAGTGTTTTATTTTTCAAAAGTAATTAAAAAAATGCTGTAAGCAAGAAATTTAGGGCCACCTCCTTTTAAAAGTTGCAACCAAACTCTCTCTCCTGCTTTATAACTCTGCACAAGAGTATTGATTCAGCTTTTGCAAATAAACTGACAGGAAAGTGCTTTTAATTAAGCATGCATACATGTACCATGCACAAAATGTTAACATCGACATAAGTATTACAACTAGTCTCCAGTTTAGACCCTTCTAAGAATATTTAAAAAATTTTAAAAATGTATAAAACTTACTCTTAAAATATAAAGATTCCTTAAGGAAAAAACAAACAAACGAAGAAATAGATCAGTAGTTTTAAAAAAGTCTCAGTAATGATGATATTTTTAAAAATTTACTATAAAGTTATTTACTAAAAATTGAAGTTTTTGTCCTTCCCAGCAAAGATCAGGGCTGATTTTTTTCCCTTCCTCAAAATTTGTGAGAGGGAAAGACTTGACTTTCATATTTTATGTGGATACTGTATAATCCTGCATAAGAAGGAATTAGTAAATATACCTGTCGCTCTGATAAGAAAGGCAGGTATTGATTATGATACGTGAATGACAGTGGAATGGTATTTCCTGTATTAAGAGCATTCTGTTTAATTTTGCACAAACAGGATTTACAAGAGGCCAAATGCTGAGAAAGTTAGAAAAAGGTGTTTCATAGAAAAACAATGTTTTAAACTGCAATTACAAGATAGCATCATCTTAAATGGGAATGACTATCTCATTCAGCAACGTGCATGCACATCCTGCAAGATATTCTGTGAAGTTCTCCTAAACAGTAAAGAAACTGCTAAAAAATAATTAATGAAATGCAACAGCTTTGAGATTATCAAATCTGCTCCACAAATTTAACTAGGCAGAAGAGAATTTATATACATTGAAAAAAGAGAAGTGTAAGAAAATGTGTACCAACAGAATTTCTCATTTATAAACTCTGGAATACATTTCTGGAATTTTAAACACAGGTTTTGCTAAGTACATTCAATGCAAAAGTGAACAGAAGCCTCAAGATTAGAGTTCTCAGAATTTTTAAGTAAACAACATTCTTCTACTCGCAATTGTGAGCAGTTCTGCCAACTGACACACTCATCATCGTTATAAAGTTATTCTGAAAGTGTGCCAAAAAGATACCCTCTAAGAATAGAACTCTTTCTCTGGAAACGATACTGCAAGTCGCAAGCAAGGAAATGTTCTTGCACTGACAATGTCCTAGAGCATGCTGCTTAAAACCGATTCAGACACATTCATCAAACATTTGCAGCTTGGACAAAGAGGACAAGTCCCACATTGTATGGAATTCATACATGTATGTGCTGTAGAAATGTTTGAATGAAACAAGAGGACGATTGTATCAATCCCACCAGCCAAAAGACTCCTACGTACTTAACAATACTAAGACATTCCCTAAAAGCTGGTCATATAAATGGGTGTTCAGTAAGACTGCAGAAGAAATGAATATACGTAACTTGGCCTTTCCTGCCACCACTCCAATTCCACCCAAAAGAACACATATATTAGTGAATTTTCTTTAAAGTGATGTGACCTTATTATGCTTCTCTTTTTTTTTTTTTTTAAAAAGTTATTATATTTTTCTGCTCATTCTCTCCATGGCTTTTGTATTTAACTGGGCCTGAGTACAAAAAGAGAACATTAGGTTATATTTTAAAACATAGGCAAGGAGACAAAAGAGCTCTATTTCTCTCTGTTGTCTCATTAGGTGTGCAGCTTCTTGAATTGAAATGGGGAGGGGAGGGGGGGGAGAGAGAAATAATAAAACTCTTAGTTTGCATAAGCTGTCATCTTTTTATGCTCAAATTTTTGTTGAGAAACTGGAAAGTGACATTACAGGCAGATATTAACTTACTATTTCATATAGCCTCTAGCAATGACCAGAGTGTCTGTGCAAATCCAGGAGACTCTAAGTGAAAGATCTACAGAACTCGACAGCTCAATCAGTTTTTTGGACTTATCTTCTCTAATTCCATTTATCTTATTTCCTCCAATCACTTGTATCATATCTAAATTTATGACTATGATCACAAACATTTACTGCCAGCAATTGTTACAACACTATTCTCATAGGTTATTTTCTACAGGAATGCATCCTTAGATAATAATGATAAAATGTAAAATAATTGTACGGTAACACAAACTTTATGATTCTGTAAGCAATGTTAGGAGTAATCAATGAACCACTAACCATGCAACTTCTCAAAGGCACTGAAAATACGGAAAACTGGGCTGAAGAAAAATTAAACTAGCAATAAAAGTATAAAATAACAAAGATTTTCTTTGCTAATTTGGATGACATGGTGGTAGTGGTTGAGGAATGACACTCTAGACTGACCATACTAAATTAACTCCTGTGTGCTGCCAACCAGAAATAGCATCGTTCTTTGGACTCCTCTCTTTTCCAATGCTGTGCCCAGCTCACTGGCAGTAAAGCAGATTTATAGAATAAAAACAAATCAGTATTATTTCTTCCTGACTCTTGTTTTCTTCTGATTATCTTCTGAAAGCTTTGTAATAGAGCCAAAGGTAATTTATAGCCAAAGTTAAATGAAATGAATAGCAGGAAACTGCAGAGTGTTAGATTTCTTTACAGGGTAGCACTCCAAAGGGTAGACAAAACAAACTGGCTTAGGGAGGCAGCTATAGTAAACTACGCTTCATTAAACACATGAAGAGTTTAATTCTGTTCAATAAGCTTTTGTTAAATTTCTGCTTCCTTGAAATCAAATTGGTCATAAAAAAGAAAAAGTGAGCTAACTTTAAAGGATTATAGCAGGAAGGCATCTGTCGTCCCGCAGACATTCAATGCATTCATACTGTATTAGTGAAAGGGCTGAGAAAAGTGACGGAAACTCCAATTTTGCAGCACTACAAAGTATAGTGCTATTCAAGCTGTCCTTCAGTGGGATGGCCAAATGAGGTCAATGATTCTAAGTTTGAACATGCTTCCCCAAAACCCATGCTGTGATCATTGCTCCTGGGACCAGCACTGCAAGAAAAGCATTTCCACTGAATTTTCTGCTACGAATGACTGAAGAAACGGACCAGCCAACACATCCACACAACAGTCCACACAAACCATTCACAAGTCCACTTTTTAATACATGTGTCTTGTTAACACAATAATTTACTTCTGCAAAAATTACCAGTACAGTGCCATTCTCACCCAAGCGAGCAGGAAGCTTTCAAGGACCTTCACACATACATTCACTCTTCACAGCACCTCTATTTGCTGTTCCACAATTAAACCTTTATAAATTAACACATACTTTCACTAACCTCACAATCATTCCCAACAAGCCACAAAAAAACCATTCTCTTATATCTCTACATTCAACCAGATTGACAAATAAGTCTGTAGAAAAAAAAAATCCTAGGAATGCTTCTTTTTTTTTTTCTCCTTCCTCTCAAGGGCCACACTAGGTCAGACACTTCCAAGGTTAAGCTGGAAGTGAACAAAAATTCTGCAGAGCAGGGCCAGACACAGGAACACCACATTGGCAGCTAAGAGGATCGCGGGGTTCGTGGCCTTCAAGTACTCCCATTTCTACAGCCACAGTTCTTACCAATTGTATTGAGTTTGCGTGGCAAGGCTTTACTAGCGGAGGGGGCTACAGGGGTGGCTTCTGTGAGAAGCTGCTAGAAGCTTCCCCCGTGTACGACAGAGTCAATGCCAGCAAGCTCCAAGATGTACCTGCCGCTGGCCAAGCCCAAGCCCATCAGCGACGATGGTAGCGCTTCTGTGAGGACATATTTAAGAAGGGAGAAAAAAAAAAAAAACACCTGTGCAAGAGCAGCCAGAGCAAGGAGTAAGAATATGTGAGAGAAACAACTTTGCAGACACCGAGGTCAGTGAAGAAGGAGGGGGAGGAGGTGTTCTAAGCACTGGAGCAGAGATACTGCTTGCAACCTGTGATGAAGACCATGGTGAGGCAGGCTGTATATCCCTGCAGCCCGTGGAGGACCCCACACTGGAGCAGTTCATGAAGAACTGCAGCCCATAGGAAGGACTCATGTTGGAGAAGTTTGTGGAGGACTGTGTCCTGTAGGAGGGATCCCACACTGGAGCAGGGGAAGAGCGTGAAGAGTCCTCCTCCTGAGGAGGAAGAAATGGCAGAGACAACATGTGAAGAACTGACCACAACCCCCATTTCCCATTCCCTGGTGCCGCTCAGGGGGAGAAGGTGGAGAAACGGGGAGTGAAATTGAGCTCAGGAAGAAGGGAGGGGTGGGGGCAAAGGTGTTTTTAAGATTTAGTTTTTATTTCTCATTACCCTACTCTGATTTTGATTGGCAATAAATTAAATTAATTTCCTCAAGTTGAGTCTATGTTGCCCATGATGGCAACAGGTGAGTGATCTCCCTGTCCTTATGTTAACCCACAATACTTTTGTTCTGTTTTTCTCTCCCCTGTCCAGCTGAGGAGGAGGAGGGATAGAACAGCTTGGTGAACACCTGACATCCAGCTAAGGACAACCCACCACAGCAGTATAAAGGCTACATTCAGCCCACATGAGAAGTATAAGTGGTGGCCTGTCCTGAGGCTCTCAACCCTGAGCTGGCAGCCAGAGTCTGCTATGGCTCCAGTCTTACCAGGGTGGTTCAATGTCACAAAACGTTTTAGAAAAGGCAGGAAGAATGACAAAGCCAAGGAATAGCTTCTATTCAAGGAACAAGTTAAAAAATCTACAATTCTTCAACCTGGAGAAGGGCAGACAAAGGTGTCTCTGTCCCTCTGTCATAGCAAAACTTCACAGAGAAAGAGAGTGGGGAAAGATCCAACTGCTGAGGAACCACAGGTGCAACCAGTGGGCTCAAAACAAAAGGAAGCAATTCTTCACAAAAATACATGCGTAACCTGTAAACATTTTTACAACAGGATACTTTGAATGCTGAAAATATACACAGATTGAAGGGGAAGCAGGACATGTTACCAGAATAGAAGTGGACTGTGCAGAGAAACTGCCTCTGCCTCATGAAGTCTCTGAATAACAGACAATTGCAGCCTGGGGGAGAATTCATGGATAATATATGCTTATTTTCTTATATATTTACCAATCTGTTTACCTTTGACCAGGGCTCAGACAGGGAACATTGGCCTATACAGACCTCTGAACATGCCTATGCTCATATTTTACTGAAAAAGAAGTTACATGCCTATTTGCAGATTTTTCTTTTAATTTCTTCCAATATTCCACATTTCCATCATCAAAAGCATTATCCTAAATGACAGACTAATGTAATGGATAGAGATTATAGTGATTTTTACATTAGTAATTGCTTCAGATCAAATTGTAATTAAAGACTACCTCATCCTTATTCAGTATAATTTGGCACACTAACATAGGAAAATTCAGAAAAAGGATAAACATTGAGTTAGTAAATAACATCTTCTGAACTGTATCACAGTTAGAGACATAGCTGTCAAGTCACGTTGCTGCTCCTCCAAGGCACACAAATCAATCTAGTCTTGAATTACCAAAAATCTTTAATTAACCCAATCTGCACACTATGCTTTTAAAAAAAAAAAAACAAACAATAAATATAGTGAAGTAATTTAAATATTTAAAACATGACAAAATACTATGTTGCTAACAGTAATGAATCACGAATTTGCATTTTGATACTAATACAGGCTACAGCTTAGTTTAGCCAACCTGTGTGACCGGACACTCTCCAAGACTTCAAAATAATATTTTGAAAGAAATATCTTGCAATCTAAGCTTTCTAACACAAACACATTAAACACAAAAGTTAGAAGCCTACTAAGTTTTTAATACAAACTCCCTAAATGCTCCCTTCAAAGAGTGTTTTCTTCACTCTTGCTCAGGACCACCTTCCATACTTGCCCACAGCAAAGCTCGTTCTTCTCTGCTCTCCCTCCAGTTGCTGTAAAGTTGCATTCTTTATTGCCTGTAGCACATTCTCAGGAGAGGGATGAGGAGTACCCCTGTTCCCATTTGTATACGGTCTGGCATCTTCTGGGATGCAAAAGCAGCTGAGGAGGGCTCAAAAGTACATCCCTCCTTCCTGGATGAATACCCTGATTAGTAGGCTACCACAGCAAAAAATGAGAGGCAGGAGCCACCACTTTTTCCAGCCTTCTCCCTTTCAGAATAAAATAAGGTAACTTGAATATAAGACTGCCGCACATGGCAAAGCGACTATCCAACCATTGCTAAGTTTTATACTTAGGATAAGAATATCATTCTTGCAAGGTCAAGGCACTAAGTTTTTTCCTCTGGTGAGAGAGAAGATCAGGAACAGTAAAGAAATAATTGATCGGTCTTATTTTTACCCAGACAGGGCCGACACAGCGCCTGTTCTTTTTCAGTTTGATGCAGATAACTAACTACATATTTCCTGCTGTCTAAGATAAAAAACACATTACTTAACCACAAAAATACATCCAATGTTGACAAGAAATTTAGATACAATTTACAAACAAAATGCGATACACATGACTTTGGCTTCCTTCACTGACATCTAGCTGCCTCTATATGAAAAGGTCCTCAAAACTAACTAGAGAGACTGTAGGCTAAGAAACATCTGTTTATAGAAAACACTTTATTTATAGCCTATTAATTTCAGGCAGATGGTCCTGGATCAATATTTACAGAATTTTTAACCAAGAGTTGTTTAAAATAAATTATTTAATGCAAAACCTATTCAAAATAAATCCCACAGGCTTACAACCTCTGCAGTGTTACTACTGTAGCACCAAGCGATTGGTAGCAACATGAGGAATGCAGGTGTTGAAGAATAGTGCAGATGGAAATACAGCCCTTCAGAGAGCTTGCCTCAAATCTATTCCAAGCTTTGAAGATAAGGTTATTTCAAACCTCCTCCGAATGGGGGAAGGGAGACAACAATCTTAACTCCTCTCTTTCAACAAGTGTTTGACTAATAGGGGCGGTGGTCTCCTGTGCAAACTTAATATTTGAGCCCGGGTTCAAAGTATTCTCAGGAACACACAAGCTTCTTTTATACAGAACAGACTAGGTCTGCTCTGGTAGTTGCGCATACAGAGCCCTGCATTAACTTCTCAGAAGGAAAAACTAGCAATGCAGAAAAATCCTGGTCCCAAGACTCCCACATATCATTCCACAGGGTGGAAATAAGGTCCTTATAACCCTGCTGAAGCACTCCATAGATTCAAATTGCTTTAGAAAAAAACAGAAAACACCCCAAACACCCCAAAACCTCTTCTGCCATCCAGCTGCACTGAAGAGACTTAACTTTGCCAACATGAACAGGAAATAGTGCTCTCTCATTTTTCTTGTCTCCTTTAAAGGAGATTTTTCCTCTTAAAGAACTTTATCTACATGTTTCTAAGAAGTCACAGAAACCAGAGACTGGAGAAAGCAAATGTTATTTTGAATGTTAATGTATTATTTTACTTTCTAATTTAAACAGTTACAAGAAGCACCAAGTTCAGATTTGGTATAAACACATCCAATACCATTGCATATAAACAGCTTCCTTACAGCCAGTAAGGACCAGCATGCCATTTTCAAATGTATCAAGCCCGTGCACCCTGACCACAAACATCCATTCTTAGCCTAAACTACTGAAATCCTTCTTTCCACCATAAGCAATGACTACATTACACCATGCTCTTCAAGCAGTAAACTCGCCCATTTCAGATACTAATTAGAGGATGAACCTAAGCTGCTGTCTAAATTTAACAGGGAAGGCCAGAGCTGGGGATGGTAAATCTGGCCTCAAGGGCATTCCAGTCACGTCCACCACCTCCAGCTGGAGCCCACAGAGCTAAGTCAGTAACACAGCTTCAGAAAGCTCTACCTCCTCCGTCTGCAAGGCACCACTCTGCAGAAAACTGTTCTCATTAGCTTGTCAAAAGACATGCAGTGGAAAGCCAAGTCACTAGACCACATATTTGCAATTTTCCTCATCATCCCCAAGTGTCTGTAAATTCCTGAAAGAATCCCTGAAGAAAGAAGTCTCAAGAAGTGTGCCTTGTTCTAGCTACCACATATGCATACGTAATCCGGAAAATGTCAAATGCTGAGTATTGTGATTTCCCTTCCCCCCTCCCCTTTACTGTCAGTTACAGCGAAAAATCGGTGGAACTTGAGAAAGAAAGAAAGAAGGAAAAAAAAAAAAAAAAGAAAAAAGAGTTCCGTCCCCAATAAAATGCAATTAGTGGCAATCACTGCATCTTATTTTAGGTGGTTTGCAACCTACCTGAAAAGAGTTTTCAAATTTCTCAGGAAGGGCTGTTTGTGGGCGTGTGTTGAAACATGTCCTTAATCCCCTAATATAACCTCTCAGCATGATTTGTGATATACAGCTTTTAATTTAAGAGCTGTGGCCTGACCACTGCTTACCTCATATCAGACAAAGAAAGCATTATGCAAAAGACTGAATTTATATCACAGAACTTTCCAAAATAAGAAATAAAGAGCATATCTACAACACATTGAAAGAAAAACAAATATGCTGGAAAAAGTTTCAGACTGACTGCTTTGGTTAGGCACTGTAGCTGAAACATGCTTGTTACAGACAAATCAAAGAACAGAAATACAGCAACACTAGAAGGTTTAGAGTTAACAGTTTTGAACGATATACCATCACATAAAGTCCTTAACACAATGATTTTCAAACCGCTTGTTTCCATGTTGAGTTCTTGACCTATTTGTCTATAGCCCAGACTCATTTTGTTATCAGCCACGTTGTTTATTCATTTTATTTCATCTACATTTGAAGAAATGCTCCTCCTTAAATTAAGCAGTTTCTCAAGGGGCAGAGGTGTGTTTCACACACCCTCATCCTGGCAATGTGCCTCAAGTTCCCTGAGGCCACCAATCTTTCGGCTGTACTCACCGGTCAAAATGATGTAACTTCCAGTGTTACCAAGTACAGTATCTGAAGCTGTATCTGAAGTCTGTTACATCCTGTGCTTTGCTTAGCTTCTATAAATACATTTAGGAATTAGTTGTAAAACCTATAGTAAAATCATGAAATACGGGAATCTACAGGAAATATTTTATAAAACCAAATAGTTTTTTGGGAAGCTGAAAACACTTCCCCTCCACCCTCCAAACCAGCTTAAGACACAGTTTAAAAATCACTGGCAGCCTCATGCACAGAAAGAAAAATATAGCTGTTCTACAGCTGTATCAATGATGAGGATTACAGAATTACCAAGAGAATTACATCTCATGAAGACCGAGTGTTTCTGTTTTCACATAGAAGTATCAGCTCATCCCTCTAACATATTTGTATTAAAAAAATCTGCAAGACTACAAAATTTTTCCTTAGAATCACAAATACATCTAGAGAGAAACTAAAAATTTTGTCCTTTTAAGTGTTACATTTATATTCCAAAATATTTTCTTGAATTCTATATATTCTAAAATGGAAGGAACCATTCACAACATTCCAGGTCTTGCCCAAACTGCACACAACCGTCACACATCTGTAAATGGGAAAGGTAAAAAGCAAGGTAAATTCCTTAAACTCAGCTGCGTGATAATTAAACATGGGGAGCAGTTGTGAGAAAAGTATAGGAAAGATGGGTTGATTTACAGTTATTAGATCTTGAGAGGAGGACAAAGGTTTTTCTTTGAAGTTTGAGGAAGGCAGATGTCACTTCAGTGTTGACTTCAATAACTCCTGCTTTGCTATAAGCAGTCATATTTGTCTTACAAGTCAGGCTTAGCCTTTTACTGATAAAAGGTAGGGTAACCTGAAATTGTTCAAATTAAATTTGAATGGTCCACTGAACCCATAATGATGTCTAATCCCTTCCTTTTTGAGACTGTGGACGTATTTTTCAAAAGGCTGTTGAAAGGACTATCTTCAAATAAGCCTGAGAAGATTCTTAAATCTCAAGGAGATTCAGAATAAGAGAGTAACCAGATTCAACTTAAAAACAGGAAAAAAACTGTAGTGAATAATTCCACTTAAAGTTAGTACAAAACACACAAAAACTTAAGCCTTGAAGATGAAACAGTATGGTAAAAGTATTTAAAAAGCTTTCCAACTGAAAACCTTCAGCATACTTTTGCTGACTGCAATGTCAAAATAGCCACCGAAACCTCCTAGTTTTAGTCACAAACTATCTTAGCATTAATGATTAACCACCTTGTTTAGAAAACTTCACATTTCAAATATAAAGAACCATTAATTTTTAGATAGATTTGAATCCATGTATGTGCTTGCACATGTAGCATAAACAATAATGTAAATTACACACAGCTTTGAAGGCAAAATTAAATGTCTTTTCTCCACCAGTTAACAGCTCATAAGACTGAAAAGCAAACAACCACATTAATTCAACACATGTATTTTACTACTAACTTAGTAATATTACTTAATAGTATCCAAGAAACTCTTATTTTAATGTAATAATAAAACAGTGACATCAGACTCTATTCCAAGTGACCACGAACTCAACTAATCTTGAAAAAGAGCAAAAAGAAAAAAAAAAAATCTGAATATCAACAGTTGCTATTATAGGTATAGACTTTGCAATGAAGTTTCCCACACAGGAAATCTTCATGAGGATACTGACACAAATTCCTCTGTTGAAAATTACAGCTTACTTAGCAGACAGTAAAAGAATCATATTATACTACAGATAATGCGCTCTAAATATTAATGTACAACTACCTTAACTTTTTTATGCTAACTATATTATTTAATTCCCTTTTTTTGAAGATTGTGCTTTTATTAGCT
>VXAK01020815.1:0-27485 GCA_013399435.1 Arenaria interpres
AAATTTCCATGAAATATGCCCCCTTTCTTTTTTTTTTCTGGTCAAGAGGGAAGGAACATTGAAAGCCAACATTTGTAAGACAATTTTTAAGATTATAAAGTGGACAGCAGTTGTCCTCTTGTAAATTATGTTTGCAGATGGAAATTCTATTCTTTCAGGCTGGCCAAATACCATCTGAAATAGTAGTTGCCACATTTATTAAAAAGAGTAATCTGTAGCTTTTGATCAAGAAACCAGGTTAGTCAGAAGAGTCAACTCTAAACCAACAAATTAAACAAGAAAGAGTCTATGAAAAGTCTGTATCTCCATGGGTCATTAGAAGGGAACAGAGGTGTAACTTGGAGACTTGATTTTTCTGTGGTGATACAGGAGGGCAGTGAACCACAAACTCAACATAAATACAATGGTCTATGATAGCATTTGATAAGTTAAGTTATACTAAAAATTATGCAAAATATATATCTATATACAAAATGTATTTGGAAATACTTAGAGTATGTACACAGAAACTGAGGAAGGGAAAAAAAAAGACTTAAAAGACCATTGCACTTTAAACCAAACAAATGTTTTATAACACCAGAAAAATTATTAATTGCATTAAACTTGGAAATAACCTAGAGTTTTGAGTTATAGCTATATAAACACAAGATGACACAAACAACTTTAATTATGCCTTCATAGACACACCAGTTTTGAGGCCACTCTTTTTTTCNGACACAGAAAAAAAGATGAAAGGAATTTTTAAGTAAAAAGTCATTCTATGTCTGGGACACAAAAGAATTGCCCTAAATATTAGGGAAACCCAAGTAAGAGGCCTATCTTTAGGGTTCAGAAAGAAGGATAACTCAAAAGAAGATCATAAAAGGATGTTTCTGTTTCAAGAAAAGACTAAAAGCAGTAGCTCTCAAGCCCTTTTTCTGCATCACCTTTATATAATTGTACTTATAAATAGTCCTTTAGTACCTTGAATATTTCTTTTTTATTTCTTCACTTGCCAAACTTAGATTATAATTATAATTATAAACACATCACTACATTTTAAATAAATAACCAGGTTATTCTTCAAAGTAAATTCTCTCCAACATGCAGTAAATAATCATCTATAGAGGTGGACTTCAGTGATAAGCCTTAAGTAACATAGTCACTCAGTAGACAGTAAGACTCTTAAGGCCATGTATTTCTTTCACACCATGTTTGTAGTTTCAGTGCTGTAGTGGAGATCTCCCACTACATAATCAGTAAATCATTGCTGATGCCCCCAAAGAGTCCCAGCCCTTCCTCTTGCCTTTCTCAAGTCCCCCTTGTTCTCTTCACCTAGAATAAACAAATTACCAAGGGAGATCTCAGGCTGCAAACTCATTATCTCTTCCCTAATTATAGACAGACACACACATATAACTACCAGGCATTTGTTCTCCCTTATGTGATTTATCTGCATAAGTTCCTGAAAGAAGTGACCTAGCAAACCGAGCAGAGACCTGACAGGATCAATTCCTATGAGAATAATAATAAAAAAAGATACTTGTCTAGCAAGTTTCACAAGACTTGAATGTTTTTAACGTATCAAAGACTGTTTCAGTAGGTATCAGTACACAAAGACAACCAGTTGAGACCCCCACCATAATCCTCTAAAGGTAAAATGAGAAAAAAAAAAAAGAAAAAAAAAGGCCACTAACAAGTTCCAAAGAAGTTTAAATTTTAAATTTCAAATTTTCCAAACTCCAAACTGAAGTATAGGCCGTTGCCCAACAATCACAAAAATTAATTGCAACTGGAAAAATGAAAGATAGCATGTCAGTTAACAGTGAAAGATGGCATGTGAGTTAACAGTTATCAAAAAATCATTCAGGCAGAATTCAGTGAGCCACAAACCTTGGGGACAAATTTCAGTATCAAGATAATTAAGATAATTAGTCAAAAATACATTTAAAAAGGAAACAAACAAGAATAATAATATAAAAATAGACACAGAGATATATTATCTAATGGGGAAGAGTCTATTTTAGTTTTGCAAAAGATAACAATTCCCCACTAACATAATAAGTCTTTGACAACAGTCACTTAAGTAGCTAAAGGTCAACATATGTTACCAATGGAGTCCCAAAGAGATCTATGCTGACACCCATGGTTTTTAACACAAATCTATAAAAAAGGATAACTAGTGACAATTTTTTCTCTGATACAAATGCTGAATTCAGGATGATGAAAACAAAAGGTTACTGTAAACAGTTAAAATATTTCTGACACCAAGACTTGAAAAATTTAATAAACTATCCTGAAACTGAAGTCACAGGATACACTTGCAACAGGAAAACACATCTGGGACACTGGTGGTTGGCTGTCAAGTACCTTTTGAATATTCAGTCAGCAGAATATCTGCAATTTAAATACCTTGCTAGAGTTAATAACAGTTGTCAAAAAAACACATTAACATGCCTAGGGGATTAATTCCCAACTTCCTTAACTGCATCTATGTGAATAAGGCAAAGTTCAACACGTGTTGTGTAGTCCCCGGTGAAGATATTTCCCTTTTATGTGATGATAGTTCAAACTAGCTGAAATCTTGTAAAAACATTAATTAAAAGACACACTTCAAATATAGAGAAATGGAAATTTTGTAAGTGAGATTCATTCACACAAGCATCCGCAAATGTGCCAAATCATAACCTTGTTTAATCAAGCTCAGCCAACAAACTTCCACTTCAGTGAAGTTTCCACTAAGTTTCCGTAATATCCTCATAGAGTGGCTGATGAAGTACAGGCTGAATGGGAAGTCAGTGAGGTGGATTGAAAACTGTCTGAATGACTGGGGTCAGAGGGTGATCAGTGGTACGACATCTAATTGGGGTCTAGTAACTAGCAGTGTAGCCTCGGGGTCAATACTGGGTCCAGTCCTGTTCAGTGTCTTCATTAATAATTGGAGTGATGGGAAAGAGTGTACCCTCAGCAAGTTTGCAGGTGGCACAAAACTGTGAGGAGTGGTTGATATGGCAGAGGATGGTGTTGCCCTTTAAAGGGACCTCAACAGGCTGGAGAAATGGTCTGAACCTCATGAAGTTCGACAATGGGAAGTGCAAAGTCCTGCACCTAGGGAGGAACAGCCCCAGGCACCAGTACATGCTGGGGCTCACCAAGCTGGAAAGCAGCTTTGCAGGAAATGACCTGAGGGTCCTGGTAAACACCAAGCTGAACATATGCCCTTGCAGCAAAAAAATCCTGGCCTGTTCCCCTCTGCTCAACACTGATGGAGTCGCACCTGGAGTGCTGGGTCCAGTTCTGAGCTTCTCAATACAAGAGAGAGATGGACATACTGGAGAGAGTCCAACAAAGTGCCACTAAGATGATGAAGGGACTAGAGCATCTCTCTCCTATGAGGAAAGGCTGAGAGATCTGGAACTATTCAGTCTGGAGAAGTCAAGGTTCAAGGGGGATCTTTTCAGTGTTTGTAAATGCCTGAAGAAAGGCTACACAGAAGATGGAGTCAGGCTCTTTTCAGTGGTGCCTAGTGAGAGGACAAGAGGCCATGGGCAGATACTGAAGCTCAGGAGGTTCCCTGTGAACATTCGGAAACACTTTTTTACTGTGAGGATGACTGAGCACTGGCACAGGTTTCCCAGAGAAGTTGTATAGTCTCCATCTTTGGAGATATTCAAAAGGTACCTGGACATTGTCCTGAGCAACCAGCTCTAGGTGTCCCTGCTTGAGCAGTGGGGTTGGACGAGATGACTTGCAGAATCTCCATCCAACCTCAACCACTCTGTGACTCTGTGACTGAAGTTTTATCATCTCCTTCACTTTTCAAATGCACCCACAAGTTGTGGTACGTGTGACCCAAAAGATATCTCTCTTTCCTGCTTTGCTTTTAATTTCTAAATTTTTGGGAGACAGCTTAAACTACACTAGATTTGTCTTAGTGCACAGTAGCCTGAAAGAACGACATGATCTTAGGACAAATAATAAGATATTCCTATTGGTCCAGTTTGTAAACCATGCAAACTGATATAGCTCTACTGAAATCCATCAGTATCAGTGGAAGCACCTGTCCTTTTAATACATTTCATTTTTTTAAAGACTAAGTAAACAAAATTTTAATAAAAACCACTCAGGATGAAAACAGTTATTCTTATATCCAACTATGTAACAGCACAGCATGCATCACCAGTAACTAAAGCAGGATGACATAATGGGTCATAAGGATATGCAGAGCAGGGTTTAACATAACAGAACTTGGACAAAAGCCTGTAGTACAAAATTAAGCACTAGTAAGAAAGATAAATCTTGTAGTTTATATACATAAAGTGACAGCTTATACAAATACAATGATATACTGTTTAGTGAAGACAAAGGATTACAAATTCTATACTCAGAGTTTTAGACAGGTGTTTTCTTGCAATTATTATTAAACACATAAAAAGAAGAAAAAAGAGGCAGTAGAATCTTAAGCACTGATAGTTGGAGCGTTATTTCAAAGGCTTGTATAGCACTATTTTCTAGACTAGTTTAAAAAAATATAGCCTGGAGAAAAGGAGGCTGAGTGGAGACCTTACCACTCTCTACACCTCTGTGAAAGGAAGTTGTAGCAAGGTGGCTGTTGGTCTCCTCTCCCAAGTAACAGGTGATAGGCCAAGAAAAAATGGCCTCAAGGTGCACCAGGGGAGATTTAGATTGGATAATGGGAAAAGTTTCTTCACTGTTGGAACAGCATTGCCAAGCATTGGAACAGGCTGCCTAGGAGAAGTGATTGAATCGCCATCCCTGCAGGTATTTAAAAGATGGGAAGGCATGGTGGTTGGGGACACAGTTAAGTGGTTGGCTTGGCACTGCTAGGTTAATGGTTGGACTTTATGATTTTAGGGGTCTTTTCCAACCTAAATGATTCCATGATTCTATATATATTTATTCTTATGCCAGAATTTTCTATTGGATTAAATATCTCTTATCTCATCCTGCAATTTAGCTTTCATAAGCATTTATAAAGAGCAATCGTTGTTTTCTACCTTTATTCTATCATACAGATCAAGTCAAACTTTTCTTATCTGTTGCCCTTTTATGATGGATTTTTCCTTACTCTGACCATCCTACTAGCACTTTCTGACCTTATCTTAGTTTACCTTCTTGGAAAGGAATGGGTGACAGCATACATAATCTTGCAAATTCAATTCTGTTGTGACTGGTAAATATCTTTTCCTGCTTCATCCTGTGATCGCATTGGCTTTTTTTATGATTACATCACTTTAATAGATCAGAGTCATGATGTACTCCACTAGTTTATTCATATCTTTCCTCTCCTCTAGTATTTCCTTATATTTTATACCTCTCCCTCTTCTCTTTAACACTACTCTTAAAGTTAATCCTGTCATCAAATAAAATATTTTATTCCATTTTGAAAGTGCACTCCATTTTTGTATCAGCACTATTAATCATTGCACTTTTACTTTCTAAGGTCTCATTGGTCTCAAAATAGTGTATATATATATATATATAAATTGCAAGACAAATACTTGAAAATTTCCAGTACTAATATCCCACTCAGTCTTTTCATGTTGCTAGGGGAACTTTCATTTAGCAAATTCCTATGTACCTGCATCTTCTTTTCCATGTCTACAGATAATTTTTTGTATAACACTACATCAAAGGTACTACTTCAATCCACATCTAAAAAGAGACCATCTAAAGATACTACCTAAAAGCAATCAATTATCTTGTCAAAGAAATATGGCAGATTAGTCCAGTAAAATTATTTTGCAGTAAAGCATAATGGATTTTATTTCGGCTTCCATTAACTTTGTCATTTTAATTATTCTCATGCTCAGTTTTTGCCTCTAAATGGTTTTATACCAATGAGGTCAGACTAATAAGTCTGTATCTACCTTACTTTCTGGGTATTTACTATTTTTCAATCTGATGTTATTAGTCCTGATTTGATAATTTATTAAAAATGGAAACCAATTTTTCACATGCCAGTTCATGCAGAATTATTTATATAATTTAGTCCCTGTATTTTCCATGGATTCAAAGCTATAAATTTCAGTTACACCAGTTTTATTTTCCAGAACCTTCCTCCTATTAGCCATATTTAATAGTCCTTTTAGCTAATGTCTCTATTCCTACTGATTATTTATTTCTGTATTTTCTGCGGCTTTACTGTCCAATCTACTCTCATAGCACAGCAGCTGTTTCCTACCTTTCTTTATACAATTCAAGAACCTTCTCCTGTCTCTTTCAATTTAATTTGCTAGATATAAATCAGTATATCTTTGAATAGGTGTTATTTTCTCCCAAATCCATCTGTTAATTGTAAATGGATTTTCTAAGTCAGTAACATGTTTAAGACTAGAATTTACCTCCCAAGGCTAAGCAATCATTATTTTCTTTGGTTAGATGACTTAAGAAAAGTTTAGAAAAAAAAAAAGGTCTAAAATGTCTCTCTGTATTAATTGGAGTGATTATTAATGGATTCCTAGTAAACCCTACAACAATATTGTTTCCAAGATGGATCTAAGAGCTCAGACTGCACGTAGTAAATTCCACAGGACTGGAATTACATTAATTTTGCATTCAGCTCAGCAAATGAAAATGTATTTCTGCAGCCTGAAACTAATGCCAAGGATTTATTTTAGAATTTAAATAAAGCTCAATTTTGACAGCTGTTAATTAAAAAAGCAAGATAATTTTGTTTATCTGACATACTTTAAAGGAAAGCAAGCAAATCAAGCCAGAACAAATAGATTTATATGTGAGCACAAACACTCAATTATGGAATTGCTTCAGCCTTCATGTCATTTGGTCAAGGTTCTTTTTCCCCTGAAGCAACAAAGTAGTCTGCTGGCAGCTAATGAGGTGAAAACAAACAGGGATAATTAGAAATTGTATAATTAACATATTTTACACTGTAAATATTGATTTGTTGAAAATTATTTCGGTGCTTTTGGTAAGTTTCCAAATTTAAAAATGGAATGGAAAGAAGAATATTTTTCAGGCAAAATTATCTGATTCCATAAAGTATCATTTAAATCTTATTTTTCATTTGTTACTTCTGAAATGTTAAATTTCATCCATTGTGTTAATATCTCACCATGGTGATACAAATTTACACTTTTTTACATAATGAGATTAAATATTAATTTTAAATATTAAGTAATTACCATTATGCATTTTAGGATATTTTAAACCCTTCAATGGGAAAAATACAATCAAAACAATGAATCTATACTATAAACCTCCATTATAGTCCCTCCAATTTACACAGCACAGTAATTTTCCTTCTACATGGGGAAATCAACTGTGATTTACAGTAGTTACTCAGTGCTGTATTGAAACATATTCACAGGTTGGATTTACAATGTTAAGGATTACTTTACATCCATGGAGACTTAAAATGTTCTGAGATCTGAGTCGCCCTCTCAAGATGCCCCTCTCTTTGTTTTATTTCATGATAGAAGGAGAGACTAACACATGTAGGATATTAATTTAGCTTCCTTCAGATCAGTGAACTGTTCCTGGGCCAAAGCTATATGACCAATAGCATTTGGGGTATAATGTTAACTCTGTGCAAGTCATCCAGGTTTGAAAGTTCTTGACGTTAAGAAATTGCACAGCCAAAGTCTTTGCATTTTTTTTCTAAAAAAATACCCCTGAGAGTGCAGGTGCAAAATTTTAATTAACTCGGTAGGTAATTACATTTTTAACTCTGATCTGCATTACAGTCCTCTTGAATATTCTGCTCTTGTCCACCTGCAGAACTCCCATTGACAGAAACTTGAATACTGCATAGGGAATTAGTATATGAAGTGGTTGCTGCGGATGGGAATGTGGAAGTGTCCTGCAGCTATGACGGATTAAATTCTGATTCTACAGAGGCTGAGACAGACTGGGAAGAAAAGAGAAGCATGGTTCATGACAGAGAAAGGGGACTGAATGGATTTCTTCCATACTTCTGATTTTCAGTAGTGCTACTGCAATGAGTTCCACAAGACCCTACTGACCAAGAAAGTAAAAACTGGGATCACTGTTACTTTATAGGGAGGGATCTTCAGGGAGAGTGGATATCTGTTCTTTAGCCAGCCAATGCCTTTTGAAAGTCAAAGTGGTTTTGGTCATAGCATGTTCATAAATTCTGACAAAAGATCAATAAATGTCAAAACTGGGTTGGACGTAACTGCTTTTGGTTTAATTTAATTATCTTAACTAGTCAGGTTTATCAGTTTCTAAAAGTAGACTTTGTGTGCCCTACAGGATTGGGGTAGTAGGCATTACTATATGTGTGCAAGAGATGTCAAGAATACTCACTCATCACAGATTGCTACTGATGTAAAGGCCCTTGACTCTACTACATCTCTTTATCCTCCACTCCAAGCAAATCATAATTGCCTGTATTTTCCTCTGCTCCCTCCTTGTCCCTTGCCCTAAGATCTGTCTGCACTGGAACCACTACAGTGAAACAGAACATTTGAAAACTGTTTTGTCAAGGAATACACTTAAAACGAAGTTTAAGAAGACTAAACTGTTTCATTGGAAATGAATGTACACTGTTTCAGAAATTAGTTTATCAGAGCCAACTGTAATTCACCACTGCAGAAAGACAGAAGCATCAGAGATTGAATGGAAATAGCCCTGAAATAGCTCCAGCAGAGAAATGTAGCTTTAGACTAATACACCGGTCAGGAATATACATTTTAATCAGAAAATCCAGAGTCCCAGAGATTAACGTGCAAAGAAATTCAGTGGCTTTCAGATCAGATTTCAGGTCAGAGCTGACATTGATTTACCAGACATCTAAATACATCTAAAATATTTTGCTTTCTTTAAAAAGATATGAGTAAAGTCAGTACATGCTTTATAGAGGCATTATATTTATTGCATATGTCTTTATGAAGAAATCCATCCTATATTGCAGGCTGAGTTCACCTATATTTATAAAAACTTAGATAATCTGAATAAGAAAGAATCTTTCTCTGTCGTGATAAAACTGCAATTTAAACAGCAATGGGAAAGTATAGAAATTAAACCTTCTCAAATTTTATCACTGTATTGTTTCTACTAGTTTTCTGTGAAAAAATATAGACCTAGTCAATAACAAATATTATTTATCACCAAATATTGTAATTTATTGATGTATAAAGTTAATATGCTAAAACTTTTTGCTTAAGTACCTTCCCTTTGCTCTCAGATGTAACAGCTAGAGATGTCACATCCTCAGACTTAACAGATGACAAATTTTTGCCCTATGTTCTTTCTAGCAGTTTGCATGCTTTAAATACTTTTACTCCATGTTTTTATGCATAGGCATACATGTAAGGTTCACGGTGCAACATCAATGATTTCAGGCTATGCAATAAGTCAAAACAAAAAGCAATTGAAACATATATGAAGTCTGGGACTGCATGCAGCTGAAACTCTTCTATCAGCCATCCAGAGCTGAAAAAAGAGCTGGGAGTTTATGACACGTTTTTAATATATGATAAAATTAATGTAATTTATCTTGACAAAGTCCTTAGCTGTCTAAAACACAGAGAATACACCACAAGTAGATATTGTATATTTTCTTATTTTAAAACTTTTTTCTGCAGCAACCAATGTGAACCTATTAAAACATTGTATGATATATATATGCATTTACTAATATTTATCAACATATAAAGTCTACTTTCAATCTATGTTATGCTTGTGGTAATACTTTTAAGGCATCTACAAGATCTTTGGCAAAATGTTACCTAATGTTATTGAAAAGAAACTGTCAGAAGGTTCTCTCATCATCTGCTATTATTGCATGTTGCATTGTTAATTACCAAGAAAAGGTAAAGTGAAGATGAATAATGTTTTCTCTTTTAGTAATAACTACTTCCTAGAATCAGACTAATGGAAAGTTAAAAATAAGGGAAACTGATAAAAAATAGGACCTGTACTTTAGAGATGGAAAACCAAATATATCAATCGGTCTCCTTGAGATATATGAAGAACATTGACCACAAAAAAAATAAATATCATTTGATTTAGTTTAGGAGGACACTTAGTTACATATTAGTAACATAGTTTCCTAACTCAACATTTGTATTCCATAAATCACAAAAGAAACATATTTTAATAACAAAAAATTCAGATACCTGTCATTTTTTTTTTCTTTTTCTTCCTTCAGTATAGCTTGGAGTGCATAGAGCTCTGCCTTGGGCTGGGCTAGGAGGCAATCAAGAGTTTATGGATTAAGATTTTAAAAAATACAGGTGAATGTGACATTTTAGTGCATGTTTCCTATAGGCCACCTATCCAGCAAGAGCAAGTAGATAAGGCCCTCTACAGACAAATAGAGACAACCTCACATTTGGAGGTCCTGGTCCTCATGTATGGATTTCGGCTACCCTCGTATTTGCTGAAGAAACAACGCAGCTGGACATAAACAATTGCAGAAGCTGCTGTAAAGCGTTGACAACAACAACGATAGAGGAACTAACAAGGAGAAGTTGTCTGTTGGACATCATAGTCACCTATAAGGGGCTTGCTGGGGATATGAAGGGAAAAGGAAGCCTTGGCTATAGTGACCACGATATGCTAGAATTCAGGATTCTGAGCAGAGAGAGGAGATCCCTGGACTCTAGGAGACCACCTGCTTGGAAGAGTTGGGTGGGATATGACCCTAGAGGGAAGAGAGGCCCAAAGATCACCTCCTCCGAGCTGAAGAGTGGTCTATCACAGCAAATAGGAAATCACGCAAAAATGCCAGGAGGCCTGAACGGACAAACAAGGAGCTCCTGACCAAATTCAAACAAACAAACAAACAAAAAAAAGCCTACAGAGTGTAGAAATAAGGACAGATAACCTGAGAGGAAAATGGAAACATTGTCTGAACATCCAGGGATAGTGTAAGGAAACATAATGTCCAAATGGAATTGAATCTGGTCAGCGATGTTAAAGATGACAAAAAGGGCTTCTATAAATATCTAGGTTACAAAAATAAAGCTAGGGAAAACGAAGGCCCATAGCTGAATGAGATGGGGTATCTGATTACACAGGGCATGGAAAAAGCTAAGATCCTATGCCTTTTTCCTCCCTGTCTTTACTAGCAAGACCAGCCTTCAGGAATCGCAGGCCCCAGAGACCAGAGGGAAAGGCTGGAGCAAGGAAGACATACCCTTGGAGGAAAAGTTCAGTTCAGGGGATATGTAAGCAAGCTGGATATACCTAAATCCACAGACCCTGATGGGATGCACCCAGAAGTGCTGAGGGAGTTGGCCGATGTCATTGCAAGGCCATTCTTGATAACCTTTGATTGATCATGACAACTGGAAGAAGTACCCAAAACCTGGAGGATTCTGTAATATGTTTTCTGCCTTGATCTTTTTTGAACTGTTCAATGAGGAACACAAAGATCTTGTTTATTGCAATAGGTATACTGGAAGTAGAGATATTTAGAACTGATGTATCTACCAAATACATCTATCCATCTTAATTCTTAAAAAAATTCTCCAAACACTCTCACAATTAAATGCAGTGGGAAAAGCTTAACAATTTTTGTCTTACAAGAAAATATATTGTTAAATGAAACAATACGTTAGACTAATAATTTCTCAGAAAGAACAATCATCTATGGAACAAATACACTCCTTTTACTGTTTTTAATGACAGTGAATCATACATCTGACAAGTCAATTTTCTATTGTTATTAGCAGTTGCAATCAGTTCACTTCCAGACATTACACTTTATATCGGCACTTGCTACCATTTCAACCTTGACATAAGCCTACCTGGAACACTGAAATACAAATTTAACACATAGGAAACAGTAGAGAAAAAAAAATGCTAAGAATTTGAAGTAAATTCTAGGCTTCCAATTGTCTAATCTGCTAAATTAATTTGTTCATTACTGAAATTATTACTGAACTTAATTTCAGATACATTCCTTTTATCAAGACATGCTTGGTTCATTTCTTTCACTCCAGTCTAAAAGTAATAAAAGAAAATTCATCTTTTTTTTTTGTTTGTTTGTTACATTTACTTCTGAAAAAGTGAGCTATTCAATAAAGGAAACATTTGAAGTGTGTGAATAAACAGTTCTGAATTCTTTGATGTTCCCTTCCTGGATGATGTCAAGATTCTCATGTCTAAACATTCTTATCAAGTTGTAAGTTAAAGATCATAGAATCATAGTTTAGTTTGGATTGGAAGGGGCCTTTAAAGATATCTCCAAAAGATCAAGTCCAATCTCCATCCAACTAGATCAGGTTGCTTAGGGCCTCGTCCAACCTGACCTTGAATGTTTCCAGGAATGGGGCATCTACCACCTCACCACCTCTCTGGGCAACCTGGGCTGGTGTTTCACCGCCCCCATTGTAAAGAATTCTTCCTTATATCTAGTCTACATCTTTCTTTTTTTAGATTAAAGCCATTACGACTCATCCTATCACAACAGGCCCTGCTAAAAAGTTTGTTCCCATCTTTCCTGTAGGCCCTCTTTAAGTACTAAAAGGCTGCAATAAGGTCTCTCCAGAGCCTTCTCTTCCCTAATCTAAACAACCCAAACTCTCTCAGCCTGTCCTCATAGAAGAGGTGCTCCAGCTCTCTGACCATTTTTGTGGCCCTTTTCTGGACCAGCTTTAACAAGTTCATGTCTTTCCTGTGCTGAGGGCTCCAGAGCTGCAAGCAGTACTCCAGGTGGGGTCTCACCAGAGCCCGGCAGAGGAGCAGAATCAGCTCCCTCAACGTGCTGGCCATGCTTCTTTTGATGCAGCACAGGATACAGTTGGCTTTCTGTGCTATGAGCACACATTGTTATCTCATATCTAGCTTTTCACCCACCAGTACCCCCAAGTACTTCTTGGCAAGGCTGCTTTCAATCCATTCTCCGCCCAGCCTGTACTTGTGTTAGAGATTGCCTTCACCCAGGTGCATGACCTTGCACTTGGCCTTGTTGAATTTCATAAACTTTGCATGGACCCGCCTCTCAAACCTGTTAAGGTCCCCTTGAATGACATCCTGTCCCTTGCTGATGGTTCACTCAATCGCATTGTTTATGTCATTGATGAAGATATTGAACAGTACTGGTGTCAATATGGACTCCTGAGGGACACCACTTGTCACCAATCTCCATCTGGACATCAAGCCATTGACCACTACCCTATGGATGCAAACATCCAACCAATTCCTCATGCAACAAACAGTCCATCTACCTCTCCAGTTTAGAGAGACAGATGTTGTGGTGAAACGTGTCTAAGGACCTACAGATGTCCAGACAGACAACATCCAGAGCTCTTCCCTTGACCACTGATGTAGTCATTCCATCATAGAAGGCTATGAGGCTGGTCAGGCAGAACTTGCCCTTGGTGAAGCCATGCTGGCTGTCTCGAATCACTTCCCTGTCCTCCCTGTGCCTTGGCATAGCTTCAAGGACGATCTGTTGCATGATCTTCCCAGGCACAGAGGTGAAGCCAACACGTCAGTAGTTCACAGGGTCCTCCTTTCTAACCTTTTTAAAAATGAGTGCAATGTTTCTTTTTTCCCAGTCACCAGGGTCTTCACTTGACTGCCAAAATGGGTTTAGACAGTTCTGAAAAGCCAAATACTCTAGAATAAATCTCTACAAAAGATTTTTAGGAAAGCTTAAGGTCCTATTCACTCTCAAACATAAGGCCTTTTAGCTGTTTAATATATAACCTGTAGTGCTGTTACAAAGACTATTGCACTGATATAAAAGCATTATTAGAAGTTTCTTCCACAGAAATTCTCAACACATAGAAAATTACACTAATAGTTATGATTTAAGCCACATAAATTTCTCAATACAGTATTAAAAAAGAAACCAAAATTAGTCTGCAGTTGAGCCGAAATTTCAGTCATGAGCCATCAAGAGTCCCATTGCCTACTCCTCTGTTTGAGATTTTTAGACATTTAACAGATTATTGAATCAGTATTAATTATTGAACCTCTGATTGACCTCACAAGTTGCTTCAGTTGCTGGCTAATCTAAAATAGCATCTTTATTACTGACTTTAACCTGTTCTGACAGAAAAAAAAAATAAAATTTAGTTTAAAGGTACTGTTGAAAACAGTTGAAAATAATGTTCCTGGGTAGAAACAAAAATGTGGGAATTTTGAAAAGTCAGAAAGATTTTTCTTTCAGGTAATGAACCTTACTTAAAAACTAGAAAACTACAAGTCTGGCTGATGAAAATGACAAAAGCTTTCAGGAAATATGCTGCAGTCTTTGATTATCTAGTGTAGCTAAAATTTTTTGTTTGTCAACTCCAATGAACTTCTTGATTCTTAGAAACCTACCCAGAAAAGTGATTAATCCATCACCTAAACTCACAGAATCACACACAGAATCTTCACGGTTGGAAGGGACCTTTGAGATCCAACAATATACACACACAAAAAAACCAAACAATCTCAGACAATTCAAAATGGTCATCTTTGAAATTCCTCTTCTTTTGAATGCTAACTCAAAAAGCTTGTAGACATCATATATTTTCCACATAAAATGTCCTTTGACATTCTGCATTCTGCATCTAGAAAATCTGATAGTGCTGACAATGCCACATTTTTCTCAAGGCTGTGGAATAGCCTTTTTTTATTTCTCTGCTTTCTTGTACAGCCATGCTCTGGTCGGTGGTCTAAAATCATGCCAAATAGTTTAACACCTGTGTAAAAATGTTGCAGTAATCACCACTTTCTTCTAAAAGAACAGTTTGTTGTTCTTTTTGTTCATTCACCAACTCCTTTTAGACCTCTCCTTGATGTTCAGTTCTCTTCTCTGCCTTAATGGTGTTGAATGTCTTTCTCCCTTGAGAGAAACTACATCTAGTTGTTCTAGAAACAACTACATCTAGTGCTCTGATCGGCTGTGTGCTGAGAGGGCAGAGCACACCATCATTTCTGATAGAGGTGTGCCATTTTGCAGGAAAGAATAAAACTATTTCTAGTCTAGACAGAGCCTGTAAGGGAGACACTAATGCAGATAGCTTATAGTGGTAGGAAACCCCAACTTGCTTGCTACAGCAGCCACCTACAGATATCCAGTTTCCAGACCCGGTTGCAGGGCTTGAATGGAAAAAGGTGCTTTGTACTCAAAAATTAATATATTTGGTCGGATCCAGGTTACTTGTTGCTGCAATTAATTTCTCCCAGCATCTCTGACATAATTTGGCTATTTCTCACCTTTATTAACAAAAGTGGCTGTTGAAGCTGCTTGTAGGGCAATGTAAGAGCAACTGAAAGATTGTGCTACAGACAATTTGTAGTCTGAATGGATTACTGTTACTATCTTGACTATAAAGTAACATTCTTCTCTGGCTTTTCTGTTCTTTTGTCTGTATTCTCAAACCAACCTGGTTTACTACCGAAGATTTGCCAGTGACAAATGCCATTGAAGACTCTCATTAATAATGATGAAACAACAGGGAAGGCAGCTGCAAAACAACTTAGTTACACTGCAATGTTCTATGCACCTTTCTTTCCTGTATCAGATATAGGCATCCTGCATTTCATACAATTGCAAGAAATTTGTTTTCACGTGTTCAGCTGTTTCCTTTTTCAAATTTTGCCTCAACTCTTAAAAATCTAGGACACTTTCTTTTTTTAATGACTATCTGCTTTATGATGGTTGGATTTCCATTTTCTGAAGGAAGTGTATTTGACCTCCACAGGTTTTAAACACAGCTGGATTTCTTTTTTACTGGAGAAAATGAGGTAATTATGTTTCATATGGCTGCAGATTTATATCTTATATCTTCAGTTTTCTCTCACTAAACTACTACCATTCCAACAAAAGAATGTAGAACAATGTGTTTTTGTTTAATCTGATACATTCACTATGAACAAATATGCACCTTTTCATAAGCCAAAAAAATACCATAAAGCTATATTCTGTGGTGATGGTGGTAGTGGTGGGAAAATAAATGAAGCCACACTACAAAAAAAAAATCCAAGTGTGGTGAATTATATCACGATTCTCAACACTTTCTGCACAACAATGAACATCTGTAAGAGTCCCTCCTCACTTGTAATTCAGACTTCTGTTTCACCAACCATTTTAAAAGGAAAGAATCCAGGTATTTCAGAGCAATTATGCCTTCATAACAGACAGACAGACAGGTAAAACGGGGAGGGAGTATAAGAAAATCTTCCTCCCTCCACTTGTCCTAGCATGACAGACTAGTTAAGGACTGATATAGCACTAATGTATGTGTGAACACTGAGCTTTCCGTCCAAATGATAAAGTAAGTGATGGGAAGGGAATGGATTTTCTTAAGCAGCAAGAACTTACCCCAGTTTGCTGCAGCAAGTATAGTACTTCATAGGTGTCAAACTCCTCACTGCAAGTGAAGCCACTGCAGGGCTATTCCAACTGCAGGCAGTCTTTTTATGCACGAAAGAACTGGGGCACTTGTCACAGAGGCAGGCTTTACGTGCTAGCTCTTAACCTTCTACTGTCGCTCTAGTGCAGTTATTTTTCCATTGTGAAGAATGAAGATTGTATTGACAATATGGAATGGAAGATGGAAGAGCAGGCTCAAAGCCCCCTTCCTCTTTCACTGCCATTAAGTGAGCACAGTAAATATTTTGTAAATATTCTGCAGTATAAATTGTTGAATATTAATTGTTGAATGAACAAATTGTTGAATGGAGAAATAGCAGATTAATATTTCACAGGCTCTTCCTGGTGTAGTAGACAGTATGATGTCCTCTGCTTTGGGCACACTCTAAAGAAACTGTTTGGCTAAGACTGCCCAACTCTATTAACAGAACATGAGCTCATTACCATGAGTTACATGGTAATAACCCCAAAGCAATTGTATCAAGACAACAAATTATCTTATCTTTGGCTAAAAAATATTCTTCCACGAGTAGAGAAGAGGCAAAGAATATTTATTTCTGGCTATATATTCATAAAGATCAAAACAATTAAAGTGTTAATTAACATATCATAATTATCTTCCCTGCAGAATGCCCTTTAAAAGATTTAAACCTCTAACAGTTGATATGGCAAACCAACAACAAAAGCATCTCTGTGTAGCTTATTTTAGTATTATTTCTTCACACCAGTTCCTGTCAGCTGGTGTCTGAACAGTTGCAAAATGGATCTTTCAAGTGTATGTTCTTTATTTCTGTAAGAAATCCTTCTTTTATAATGAGCCTGGTATCACCAGATTATGTAGTTTGAAAATCTTTTCCTTTCTCCTTTTCTTTTTTATGTTTGACCATTCAATTTTAAAGGGAGAGAAAAGCAGCCATAGCCCCAATAACACTAAAACCTGCTATTAGGTAAAGGTCTAGAGGGTCCTACATTTCATTGCACAACCTAATTCAATGACTTCACAAAACCTTATGCTGTAGGAAAAAAAACCAACTCTGCACAGTCTGTGGATACTGAAATGGCATAACAATCCCTGTGGGTTGGTGGCATTGCTAATCTACCCGGAGAGCAAAAGCTCTGAAACCTTCTAGTCAAGAGTTCATGGAAAAGAACTGTCTTGTGGCTGCCTATAATGTTATGCAGAAGATCATCACCTCACTCTGGTTAGTTTTGTCTGATTTCTGTGACTGAGTGTGTCTGCTCTGTCTGGTATTTATAAATTATTCAACAGAGAGAGACTGCTTAATGCAGCCTGACAGTCTAAAACTCTCATATTCTGTACTTGTATGTACATAGATATTTATATACCTCTATATAATTTTATATGCATATAATATACTTAAACCTTGATCTGCTCCTGAATTATTTCATAGCCTAGCTGGAATAACTTGCTTTTCATTAGTAGAAATTTCTTTAAATTGTGAATTGAAATATTCGGCTGCAAAATTCATGTTAGTTGGAACAAATCTTGTTGCTGGAGCTAGCTACTAATGTTTAAGTAAAAATTATTTAGATGATGCTTCAGAAGACTGTAATTCATTGGATTTCTGTGTTTATTTGTGTATTATTAGAGGGTTTGTTCAATAACAAAGTAAGCTAGAATGGGGCCCACCAAAACTGTATGCACACAAATAAGGAAGCGCCAAGAGGACAGCATTACAGGGGAAGCTTTCATGCAGAGGACACGCTTTTCTGGGAAATCAGCATGACCAGTGCACAAATAAAGTGCCTGTACTCCAATGCATGTAGCATGGGGAACAACTGAATGAATTAGAGCTTGGTGTGCTATTGCAGGGCTATGATTTCATTGACATCAAAGAAACATGGCTCTTTAGGAAGGGCAAGCAGGGACAGCAGGGATAGGGAGTTGCCCTTTGTATGAGGGATCAGTAGGAATGCAGGAAGATCTGCTTTGGAATGGATTGTGAGCCAGCTGAGAGTTTACAAGAAAGGATTAGTGGGCAGAGTAAAATGTACAACATTGTGGTGGGTGTCTCCTACCACCTGATCCAGAAGAAATAGCTAAGGCCTTCTGCAGAGCTCCCAGTTGCAGATATTGGTTTTCATGGGTGACCTCAATCGTTTGATACCTGAGAGGCATCACAGCTGGACACAAGCTCCAGAAGATTCCTGCAATGTGTTGGTGATAACTTCCTTGGTAAAATGAGTAGAGGAGCTTACAAGGAGATGAGATTTGCTGGACATCATATTTACAAACATGGAAGAAATGATCAGGGGTATGAAGACTGGGGAGCAGTCTTTGCTGTGGTGACTATAAGATGGTAGAGTTCAGGGTCACAAGAGGTGGAAGCAAGGCAAAAGGCAGGATCACAGAGCTTCAAGACAGCAAACTTTGGCCTCTTTGAACCATTTCTATGAGATACACTTCTGGAGAAAGGAGGTCCAGGACATCTCATTGATATTCAAGGATCATCTTATCCAAGCCCAAGAGATCCATCTTAACAAGCAGAAAACCAATTAAAAGTGGGAGAAACCATGCATGGAAGAAAATAGAATTCCTGACTAAATGCAAATATAAAAGGGAAGTGTACAAGGGCTGGAATCGGGGCAGCTGACCTGACAGGAATACAGAGACATTAAGCATGCAGAGATCCAGTTAGGAAAGTCCATGTGGAGTTAAGTCTGGTGACAGATGTGAAGGGCAACAAGAAGAGCTTCTACAGGTATATCAGCTGCAAAAGGAAGACAAAGTAAATGCTTTATCACAGTCTGTTGCAAAACTACTAGAAATTATTTCAACGTAAACCTTGTATAAAGAATTTTACCAGGCAACCACAAGCCACAAGGACAGGAACATGAACAGTGGCAACATCTGATTTGAGATGCCATGCTGTCTTCCTTTTTGCTTCCCAGTGCCTTGGGACCGAACATTTAAGAAGTTTTTAGTTATATCTGCCTTTCAGATATGCCTATGAGCAATTGCAAAAGCTATGCTGTTAGTACATGCTGTATCTAGACTTTTCTTATGGCTGTTACAATCCAGGACTTTTTAATGTGGAAACTGGAAGAAGCTTTTCCATCTAACATGAGGTTTAGATCTCTTAACACTTGCTCTGACCTTTAGAAGTAGAACATGAGTGACAATCCTTCCTCATATGAAGGATTTTTATCAACTTAATTATTTCTCCAAGTATTCTCTACCTATTTTACCTTTTATAGAGACCAACATTACTTTGATGAAGACAGAGAAAATAGATGTGATATACGATACACTTTTTATATCTTTTCCACAAGTAAAAATCTCTGCACCTAAGAATTACCTAGCTAGATAAACATATCCTTCTACCAGTTCTGCTAATGAAACCTCAAGAGAATTGGAATTTAGGTGTTATGTTTTCATTCCCTGATTCAGACAAGTGTTGGTATTAGTGGTTGTTATATTTCTTTCTTCCCCCCTCAGATACAGAGTGCTTTTTCTGAGAATTCTGTATGTGTCAACTAAAGGAAAAGATCATGCAATCAAAGTAAAAATCATGATTCACATAAATTAACCTAGAAATGGTAAATCTACTACATTTCAACAAGCTCAGCTACCTATATACACTTTGTAGAGAGGATTAGTTTTGTTAATTACATATACACAATCAGTAAATGACACACAGATTTCACAGTAAATGATTTCACAGCTACATAATAGAAAAGACAGAATTAAAACAAAAATGAAAATAAATTGAAAGAAAAAATAGTCTAATTGTGACTAGTGGAAATGTGTTGAAATATCACTGAACATGTCAATACACAAATTAAAAGCCTTAGACCTTATTGAAATTGGGATTCATATTGATTTCAATAGGATTTCAGCTTTACAGCATTAGTCCAACACTCTTTTCTGGGGGGAAAAAATAGTACTTTCAGCGATATAACAAAATGAAGCAGCAATATATCTTATCTAAACTCTACACAAGTCACTGGCTGGCAGCAAAAAGCATTACAAGTCTTGTCAGGATGGAATTTTAAACCCGACACAATCATATCAATCAGAGGGCACAAGCTAGAGCAAAGCTTAATAACCTGGTGCCTCCTGCACTGATGACAACAAAAATAAATCCATAAGGCAGGCAGGTTTAGGAAGGTTTCTTTCCCAGCCCTTTTAAGAAATACAGATTTCACAAAAGCTACAGATCAGCACAAGATGTAATGAAGAAAAACTGTACTATATTTTAAACCAGCTAAATGGGTATTGCAAAAAGCCTGTTCCATGATAGCTAATATGAGCAACCAAAAGCAACTAAAAACAGGAAATAAACAGGAAAAACATGTTGATTTATTAATTAGATATAAATGAAAAACATTCGGTAGGACAATTCTGTGAGGATAAATACCCCCTTTTACACTGAGTATTTTGCAGGCTGAGATCAAAGTAGAGGAACACCCCATACAATTCCCTGGGAAGCATTCTTCTAAGTCAGAAAGACAGGGAATTCTGCAGGGAATTGAAGGACAAAATTATCCAGGACAACAGGTTTGCAGCACCTACCTGATAATGTGCTTTTAGTGATTCCCCCAAAAAGGCAGTTCCTCATTGTCATGAAGTCTGACTTTCCCTTGCAAATTCTCTTAATGCATGCAGCACTAAATGGAAACTTCGACTTTACAAATACTGTAAAATTTAGTCTGCATTACTTTTTTTTTTTAATAAGACACACACCTGTAAGCTCTAACCTGTGCTTGCTAATTGTCAGTCTCATTAAACATACCTGTTAAAGACATATTATGATTAAACATAAACCATATACACATTAGAATCCTAAAAATACCTGTCCCCCAGAAGTTATGGTTTGAAATATCACCTTCAAAACTAGCACTATTTATAACTGCTTGATTTTACATCAAAGAATAGGGACTTGAGACCTTGCAATCAGTGCTGCTTGTGGTGTTACTGCAAAATTACATTCATACCCAATGAGAAATATAATAATCAGTTCCCATTGAGAGTTCCTTGGAATCTGCCAGGCCCAATTAAATAATGGTTAAGATCATTCTGAAAGACATATTCTCCCCAGTGCATTGCAGAAATTTAAAATGAGCCAAATGAATTAGCCACAGTATGTAGGTGGCCTGCTCTCTGCCTGTAGGTATAATTTTTAAGCATTTCTAAGATCTACTCAATCAACTCATTCCCTTTTTGGCTGATAACTGCAACAAATACTATTTTCTTTCTGGGTAAGTTTTGCCTCATTTGTTTCAAAAACTTGTACTGGATATAGCAATTATGCAAGAGTCATGATTTGTAATTACAAACTAGAATATTAAGGCCTAGCTTCTTGCATAGACACAGGTACCACAATTGAAAAAAAAAACCAAAAGAAAAAAAATGTGGAAACAACATTCAGTTTGAGATCAGTAATAATCATTACTAAATGATGGCTTAATGACATGGGAAAAGAACACATTGGGGTTTTTTGTAATGATTAAATGTGAGAATTACCTTTGAACATATTTCTTTTTATAGAGTAAAGAAGTGGAATACATCCATAAGTATTTGCAGGAAAAGGGATCAAATTTGTGCTGACGATAACATTCATATTCTACTTTCTGGTAGGAAATGGAGGTTTGGAGTTATCAGAACAGGGATCCTAAATATTTTTGACTTACCTCCAGAAATACTGCAAAGCATTCACATGACCACATGATGCAGTAGTAATCCATTCCTTTCCCACCATTATGTATGCTGTGATTGCAGCCACCTCTGCAAAATGCCTCACTTTTATCACTGTAAGTTATTTGAATACACCTCAGGCATTCAGTTACTTCCGTTACAGAAACACTATATTGCAACATTTCTGGGTCCACGATATGAACTATAATTCTTCCCTCATTTTATTAGTAACCATTCAAATGGACACAATAGATATGTATTGCTAATCCAGCATTCATAGATTTGTTTATATTGTGTTATAAAATTTATTCTTTGGTACTAGAATGAAAAGGCATATACAAAAAGAAGTATATAACCAACCATAATTGTTTCGGAAATTAAATGCATGAAAGTCAGGAAATTAAGGTCCCAGTGTTCAAGTTCAGTATTAACCCAATTGACTTGTGATCATGTATGGAAAAGTGATTTCTAGAGGACATCAATTGTACTTCACTATTTGTGAAATTATAAGCAGAATTGATAAGGTAGTTTGACACTTCGTATTAGAAGAAGCTGTTTTAGATTGCCAGTAACATCAAACTTGAAATATACCAGCTTGAACCTCTGCTTTAGACTTATTTCTTTTTCTTTTAATGAGTGGTCAGTAGATCTAGTTTATGAAAAAGAGGAGCAAGAGGTGACTTCCTCACAGCTTTAAGTACCTTCATGAGGAGGAAATACCAAACAGCAGAGAGCTCTTTAGTCTAGCAGAATAAGGCATAGCAAGGACCAATGGCTGGAAGATAAAACTAGGCAAACTCAAATAGGAAATAAATGTACATTTCTTTTAAACTAAGTAATTTACCTATAGAAAGAAAACTATCCAGCAATTACTATGAAATCCATTTTTTAAAACAGAGTTTCTTCAAAGCAAGAATGATACCTTTCTGGAACATGCTTTCATTGCATAATATTGCAAAATGCCATGGAAAATGTATGCTACTTGATGACCTGAGCTATACAAGAATGTAGCCTGCAAGTGCTGAGATGCAAAGGCTGAACATAATTCAGCAAATCACACCACATCAATGAGAAGGCCCAAGTAGAATAAGGCAGCAGCTAAAATCCATGAGATTCCAGTCAGACTAAGAAAATTGATACAAAGACTGACTTAGATTTCCTTGGCTTTAGAAGGGAAACAAAATAACATGCATGGCCCTCTAAAGATATCTTTTCTGTAGGTTGTGACAGTCCTATAGCGTTCCAATGTAACACTTTGGTAGGCATACAGAGAGACACTGGCATCTGTGAATTCAAAACAACTGGTTCTCATGCTTTTCCTCTAAATGCATTGAGAGGATCTGTTTCTCTGCTATTGCTGGAATCATCGTAGTTCTGAGGCCATACTCAGCGCTTTCCATGACTGTTATTGCTAACTCCTGAAAATAGTGACAAATGATGCTTTCTGAGCTTTATATATGATTTTTTATTCTGCATTTTTTTTCCTCTTCACAATAAAATAACTACAGTTTTCTTCTCACTGGCTCAAATTCACAGTTATTTCCCAGCCATGTGCCTGGTATTTGAAAGCCCGGTTTTTCATGCTAATAATTTTTTTTTCTGACAGCAAGCCCCAATACAAATCAACTGTTCTATCTTCTAGGTGAACACAATGTTTCAAAGTATCATGGAATGCAGCTTATTGTTATACTCCTTTTAATCCATTTAATGAAACCAAACAGCACAGTAATGGAAATTCTTTTTGGGTGCGGTGGAAGTTGCCACACATCTGTTCACTCTCCTCAATACTCACTGTATTGAACTATGTCTTACCCCCAGGATGCGTCTAAACACCTGCTTAAAAACCTTTTCAGATGGAACCTTGACTCAGTAACAATTCAGAATTCAGTAAAATTGTGTCAAATGTGCAGTAACTATAAGGTATAGCTGAAAAATCCTGGGACACCATATAGACTGTAAGCTTGCTAGAGAACTACAAATTGAACTTGTGCAACAGTTGTTTCATAGACAGCTACTGTTATTAGCAATATAATCACAACATTATTGTATTTGTATGCAGATTATCAAGTCCTTGAATATATTATGTTTGAAATTGTTGAGGGTGTTGAAAGAAATAGGGAAAACATATGTTCATGAGTGCTTGTAGAGACAGGGAAAGAAGTAACAGGCACAACAATTAACAAAATGAGAGTAAAAAAAATATGTCCATAGCACCATCATATTTTAAAGTTCATTTCATTGCTCCTGTCAAACACAGTCCTGCATAGATCTGACTTTTTTTTACTCTTCCACTGGTATTAGAGAAAGAGATAGGGCTTATTTTTCATATTGGGCTATTTCAGCCTTTATCTCTCTCACTAGCAGGACACTTATAAGTTTCACAGCACTTTATAGTGAGATTTTTTTTTGTTGAATTTATTCCCACTTTCACCTTCTATTTATGCTGTTTTCTGGTAGAATTAAAATGCTTTTAGAACTCATGTTTCCCAACAGAGAGATAATCAGTTTTACTACTTAATCCAATAGAAAAAGAAGTCATGTTCCTCATCATGTGAATGCAAGCTTCATGCATAAAAAAAATTCACCAGTTGTTTTGATTAGTAGTAATACTTTCATTAAAAGAAAACATAAAATTCACCCACATAAAAATTTACATATCTACATAGTTAACATTGACTTCATATATCTTGTTTTAACAACTGAGACAAAAAAGGTTTTTTTCCCGATATATCTCTCATCTCTTTAAATCTTTATTTCCTGCATGAATATCATCATACAATATAATACATTTGTTGATGTTCTAAAATTACCTTCTAATATCTGGAGTAGTGACTAGGACTTATTTTTAATTCACAGTGCATCAATAACAAAGCAATAATCATCCTTTCTTTGTTAAAGAAGCATTCTTTGAATATCAGCTAGAAGTTAATAAAAGTTATATTTACAGCAGGGTTTACCTGTTCATCAAGGAGTATCCAAGTTTTAGATTTCCAGAGCTTTTTTATTAATCCCTGATATTAAGATTCCACAGGAGGCTTCTCTGTGTAATATTGATGTATCAGCACAGCTGATGATAGGTTACAAATCTCAGGTATAGTCTACTAGGTAGCATAAATTTGCATACTGACAAAATTATCAAAGTCTTCCCAAACTATGTACTACTGGTTATTGCTCACTGCGATCAGAGGAATCATTGATAATATTTGGAAAATGTCCAGATGCTGGTAACATCACTTTCAAGATAAAAATTCTTGCTTTCTTTCGGTTTTTCTGCTAACAACTTTTGTTTCATCTTTAATAAAAAATATTTTAAGGAAAAATGCTGGAAAGATAATGGAGTTCCATGATTTCTCTTAATACATTTGCCTTTGGTTTGTGACTATGGAATAGTATAATCACATTCTGCATAATACCACTGCATTGTTACTGAACCTATTACATTACCTTCAAGATCATATAGTTAATAATAATGCAATTAATCAATAAACCAAAGCTAAACAACAGTTTTCTATTGAACACCTATTAAAAAGTATTTATTTTTAGGGAGGTTTTTCTCACCACTCCCAATTATACTCTTAATATCCGTGCGTAAACTTTACACTCCTGCAAACAACTTTGTTGAGATCTGGAAGTAGCAACCCAAGCTTCTTGTAATAGTTTGCAATCTTCTTATTATTTGTCTGGCTGACTCAGTCCTGGCTGGCTATCTTTCAAAACTTTCCGCTGAGGAGCAGAGGAGGAAGACTTGCCTGAGGCTATGCTGCCTGTGACCAGAATTACAGCTCTGAGGAGGCAACAGCCCAGACTATTTCTGGATGTGGTTAGTGCCAAGTTTTTCTTGACAACTCTGCTCCACACTGACAATGCAAATTACTGATGGTCTCATTTCCAGCCACTTTTTCTTCCTTTTTGTGCCTCAAACTGATGATTATAGCAGGTTTGGAGCTTTTTTCCTGCTTACTCTCTTCTTCGTCTTCTGGAACAAGACTGTCAACAAGCTGGCCCTCTGATCTTTTAGCTGATAATTACTGTGTCAGCTTAGTTTGCTTTTAGATTGTGCTATCACATTGAATTAGTGTTCTCCTTAGAGAAACTTGTCATTTTCAGCTCTGCCATATAAGAGGTTTGGAGGCCATTAAATTGTAGGTGATTTTAAAAAGAGAAGCTGAGGTAAGTTTTGAATGTTTTAAAGCCACTTTCATTAGAAGTGCCGAGGAAGAGCAAAATCATTAAGTAATTTTATGCTTAAAGACCCTCTACAATGCATTACTTCAGTTCAAGTCAACTAGTAGTTTTGTTTCAGTTATGCTCCTTGAGGTTTCTAGTCTACTTTCAGAAAATAGTATCGTACTTTAGATTATGTTGTATTTAATAGTCACAGTAAAAGCCCAAACTCAACATACTTATTTTTTTTACTAACATTTAAGTATACAAGTAGGAATTTTAACACACAAGTCACAGTTTATATCACATGGACAACCAACAGAATCCACTCAGCAATCAAATGAAAGCACAGGAGATTTCAAAGGACCCTTTCTTTGTTGCCATAATTTTAAAGCTTGAAAAACAGAAGATAAATCCCTAGCAAAGATAAAATGAAACCTACAACTTAGTATTTATGAAGCATCTATATAATAATGTATGTATATAATAGCATCTGTATTATTTACATTAGTATGTCACAGAGTTTACAAAAAAGAGAAAAGAAGTAAAATATCTCAAAGAAACAAATACCATAATTTGATTCTAGATAAGGAAAATACATCATTTACTCAATATTTGTACTGCCTTTACCTGAGTTGACTGTCCCTGTGTAATATCAAGAGTGGTTTCTCCTGTTAACAGTGAGGAGGAAGTTCATTACCTAAAATCCTGTGTATTATTGCATGAGAAGACATGAAACTTAATGCAGATTTAATAGTATTAATGAAAGTTGTGAAATAAAGAGGAAGGAAATGTTAAAAATATAAAATTTGTTGTATTCGGCTGAGATAGTCCCCACTTTTAACTGTTTCATTACTACCACTAGCAGATAAGGAGGGATGTTATGATTTATAATTTTTTAAATTTTGAGAATTTATTCTTCTCTTCTTCAATAGCCTAGCAGTCAAAATTATATGTTTGCAAATTAATTTCAATTTAACATACAATTTCAGACAAATAAGGGAAAATGTCACTAACAGATTCTGAATATATGATCTTCTAGAGATGACAAAGACTGCAGATTAATTGACAGATACAGTTTGGTTTAAATCTAACTAATCCCCTGCTTATTTTTACTAAAGAATGCCTTAAGTGGATGATAAAATAATAGGATAGTAGGAATCCTTAAATAAGTACGTATAGTTACTTAGGATAAAAAGCAGCTTTGTCTTTAGAAAATTATGCTTTATGCTTATCTTCAGAAAAAAAGTCTGCTGCTTCTATAAAAAATAAAGGCAGAAATTCTTTCAAAAACACCTGAAGAAAAAAACATTGGAGCATCACAATCATTCTTGAAACCCCCCCCCCCCGCACTCT